>DF361901.1:4703-26851 GCA_000787875.1 Solanum virginianum
CAGCCATCACTTCCTGAGAGATAATATGGAGAAAGTACTCATTGAAATGGTATTCTATAAAATCGAGGACCAGGTTGCTGATATATTCACCAAAGCCCTAAGTAGCGAGCAGTTTGAGCTGAATCGTCTTTATTTAGGGTTAATCAGGGAGTTTTAACCTCTCTCCTTTCTGACTCTTGAATTGTACTCCAAGCACTGTACAACCATTCTAACATGAACAAATTGACAAGTCTCCAAGAAAAGCGTTGGTGGACATATAATGTGTCACGACCCAACCCCGTGGGCCGTGACTAGTGCCCGAGTGGGGCACCCAGACACAACTACAAAGCCAGATCCCAATTATAGTACTAACTTATTTACGGAAATTTCGGCAAAATTTCCTCTGTTTTACTGACTACCCACCTGCATACAGAAACGTCCCAACAAATAGTACTGAACCTGGTCCCTCTGATACAGCTAGAACCAGCTCTGTGCCTGAAGATGCAGGACACAATTGGAAACACAAGAGCTCTCATCCTCTTGATAACCTGCTGACCCCTCTCAATGGACCGACAAGGTCACCGCTGCGGTTAACAGCCCAACATACACAATATACATACAGAATCATACAAACGACCAAATTCTATCCACACAGGCGTCCACAGACCTCTATACAGACCAACAGAATCAAAAGACGGGACAGGGCCCCGTCGTACCCCCAAATAGACATAATACAAAATAAAGAAGTAAGCATATACACCAAACAGCTACTCCGAAGCAAAGGAGCTCTTCAAAAAGGTAGACAGGGATCCTAAGCTGGCGAAAGGAGCACTTCAAACGTAGACAGGGACCCTAAGCTGGTGGCTCACTACGTTGTACGTCTGTACCAGCGGGCATGAAACGCAGCCCCCGAAGAAAGGGGGTCAGTATAAAATACGTACCGAATATGTAAAGACACTTACTTCCCAATGCATGAAATGGAGGGATAACTGGAACAAAAGTACAGAGAGCAGTATATATCCAAAAATATCAAAATGTCTACTTTTAAGGTTCAAAACATAAAACGTCTACTTTCCAAAATATCAATCATGCATAGGGCACAGGAAATATAATCGCACACCCATTACATATAAAACATAGGATAAGTGAGTCAGGCGTCCCTATACTCACAAATCCTAAAACAGAAGTGGCATAGTGCAAAAATTGGACCGCTCAGGGTAATCAAATCGCGCCCACTAAACATATGACTTGGACCGCTCGGGGTATCAAGGCGCACCCACTAAGAACATCACCTGGACCGCTCGGGGTATCGAGGCGCACCCACCAAGAATACGACCTGGACCACTCGGGGTATCGAGGCACGCCCACTAAAAATATGATTTGGACTGCTCGGGTTATCGAGGCGCGCCCACTAAGAATATGATCTGGACCGCTCGGGGTATCGAGGCACGCCCACTAAGAATATGATCTGGACCGCTCGGGGTATCGAGGCGCGCCAACTAAGGATATGTCCTGGACTGCTCGGATCACGAGTCACATCCACTAAGGATATGTCTTGGACTACTCGGACCACGAATCACGCCCACAGAGGATATGTCCTGGACTGCTCGTACCACGAGTCACGTCCCCAAAGGATATGTTCTGGACCGCTCGGATCACGAGTCGCGCCCAGGTAGCAGGATGCTAAAGCACCACGAGTCACGTCCCCAAAGGATATGTTCTGGACCGCTCGGATCACGAGTCGCGCCCAGGTATAATGTCCACATATCAAAGCCTAATCACAGTACAACACCAAACACAACATATCGCTAGACACAACATACCACCGGAGTACGCATATATATATATATATATATATATATATATATATATCATATATTCTACCAAAAGTTATAAGTGTATATATTTTCGGGACAACTAGAGCCTATAGTTTTCCAAACTAATTAACTGTTTTTCAAACTCATACCCTTCTTGGATTTTAAAGACACAAAAGCTAAGGATGTAGCTAATTATGCATAGGAGTGGTAAAGAACGAACGTAGAACATATTTAGATTTCTACCCTTCTGACTTCACACCAGATGCATTTTGTTGGTGACTATTGTGGCTTGAGTAAGAAACTTTGGTGATCCATGTGTTGTGGCTGCACAACAGAATATAGCCTATCCAAGGCTTTGTGCAGATCATTGCCTCATTGAGTTTCACAAATCATTTAAGTAGGTACCTGAAATCAATCACTATAATTCTATGGAAATAGCAGTGATATTAACTGGTGTATTGATGAGGCACTGAATGAGACAGAGTACGGAGTGTGTCAATAACAAAATAAACAAAAGTAATCAATCAGTGAAGAATAATATAGAATCATTTTTAGGAACAACATAAGAAAAGCCCCTCAAACGAAATCTACTAGCAAAATAAGGTTGGTTGATGGTTTGCACAAGAGGATCACCTTTTAACCGTATAGTAAATAATACAAGTTTACAACTATAATTTTAGGGCTGGAATAACAATAGCAACATATTAACATGATTGAAAATATCTACTTCTGCAGCAGAAATCTGATGGAGTTCACAGCATCCTGATCATTACAAACGATGCACCTAGTAATCTAGTACAGATATCCAGCAACAGTAACTGAGAAAACACAGAATAAGCTAGAAATCAGTTAAATAAAACCGTCAGAACTATATTCATGTTGCAAAATTTATCACTGTTAACACTTCAAATGCAGAAAAGGCATCCATCTTAGTAGGAGGAGTTTGTTGTTTAGCTCTTCATCTTTTGAAAAAAAAAATGACTAGATAAAGAACCTAAGCATACAAGTGCCACTGATAAAACATATTGAAGAATCAAATTATCACTATATTTATTAATATTTCTACTTCTTCCAAATGTTGGATAAACCTAAATTGTCGTGGGATATTTTCTACCACTTGGGGCTCTCCCCCGTGGGGATGGTCTATGGCGATCATAACTATCCTCTTAATACAGTTGCTCGCCGAGGCAACACAACACTTATGCTTGCTATACCCGAACCTCTTGGGTTCAGCTTATCCATACATTCCTTAATTGTCCAACTGTTGCTAAGCAGTTTTGGAATATCAAACATACAATACTCAAAGGTATTCTGATATTTCTGCTTTTGCATTCAGTTTCTCCAGCACATATAGCTCAGCTAATCTACCTAAGAAACATCTCATTCATGGAAATATTTACCAGTTATTAAACAAACTATACTATCACCTTATATTAACAAATGGAGGAGTTCTCCTCATTGTCAACTATAGTTTATTTCAGTTTCATCAAAACAACAGAACTAAAAATCTCTCCATGATCCACGCAACCGCTGATGATTATGTATCTATGATCTATTAAAACTTAATGACAATCAAAGCACCTACTGATTGGCATAATGATGCCAGATACAAACACCTACACTAGTTTAATAGAAGTGGTAGACTCATTTACAAACAGATAATTATAGATACTTAAATAATTCTTCATATCTTGCAATGAAAAATTAAACCTTTAAATATCAGCAACCAACTACAGCAATGCAACTATTGAGCAATCATATAGGATATTACATATTCAATTAAATCATGCCAAAGGATGGAATGTCTTACATACCTTAAACTCTCTCCAGAACAATTCACATGTAAACCAACTCCAACTTACGCTTCAAATCACCCAAAGTAGGTCTAAGGAAATTAACATGATCAACCTCCAGGTAGGATGGCATTAGACCGGCAAAAGCATAAGCTGTCGAAAATGCAAGTTCAAATGCTCTGTGCATCAGGAGTCCCCCAAAGATCCGACCATGGATATTTCTTTGCTGGGGCTGGCAAATCAAAGAGTTCTCAAGGCAGGTGTTTTTGAGAAGAATGGTGTCCCAATCTGCCAAGGCTGGCATGTCACAGAATATTCTACCTTCAGCTAATAGTTCTTCAAGTCTGCTAACTCCCCCATTTTCAATCTCTTTTTTTGTCTCAGGACATAACCGATTCACTAGAGCAGCTTTCTCTGTCTTGTAATCACAAGCAAAAAAATGAAGTTTGCAGTCAGAGCAACTGATTCTGAGGGATCACTGCTCCCTTGACAGAAATAGTGCCAGCAAGAGCATCGAGATCTTCAAGCAACTTGCCAATTCTGACCTCATTCCATGGGTTCCTGTACTGTTCTCTAAGAATAAAATCAGTTGAGAAATTATAAAGAACTGAAGTGTGGCTATCTGAAGGGGTTTTATTAACCATTGAGTTTGTGGAGGAGCATCAAGTGGGGGATCAAGAAGTCTTTCGAAAATCTTGGACCTGGTCTCCCAAAGAGCATTAGTGACAGGAGAATGATACATTCCAGGCCACAAACTAAGGGGTTTTTCGGTAGAAGAATCATCAAATGTGAAGCCAAAGTGGAGACAATTGGAATGGTATTATTATTTAGAGAACAAGTGTTAAATTCTATGAAGATGGATATGGAGGAAAAGCCTTCAGTTTTGATTTTTTTAAGATTCAATTTGGTGTTGGAAGTAAAACGTTTGGAATTCCAAAAAGAATTTGGACCATACTCAACATGTGTACCAATAGGAATATAACACACTTCAAGGGGACCAACATTAATTGCTCTCCCCAAGTTTCACAAATTACACTTTAGTCCCTAAACTTTTTCTAATCGAACCAATTAAGGACATACGAGTCCTAACACCCCAAGTTTTAGAAATTCTACGTTGGTCCCAAACTCTCCAATAATATCACGATCATGATGAGAAGAAATTGCGTAAGGAAAGTGAAAGTAAAGAGATCGAACTCCCCCATGCATGAGAAAGAAGCCTAAGCCCCGATTTCCGTAGTGGTTCCAATACATAAAAATACGGGTTCTAACATCCTCCCCCCTTAAAACATTCATCCTCAAATGTTAAACCGACCTTGCGGGTTACTTAAATAACTTAAGGGGAGTTTCTGTTTCAATTATCACAACAGTTACTAACACAGCTCTATCGTGCGATCTAGGATCACAAAGGAGAGTAACATCCTAAATGTCTTGCATCCTCCTGTTTATAGATGTGGTGCATGACACACCGATAAACAAGACTCTACTAGAAATGATCTATGGACACTCCGAGGACTAACCGCTCTGATACCACTTCTGTCACGACCCAACCCCATGGGCCATGACTAGTGCCCGAGTGGGGCACCCAGACACAACTACTAAGCCAGATCCCAATTATAGTACTAACTTATTTACGGAAATTTTGGCAAAGTTTTCTCTGTTTTACTGACTACCTACCTGCATATAGAAACATCCCAACAAACAGTACAAGTATATATATATAGACATGCGGGCCGACAAGGTCACCGCTGCAGTTAAACCGCCCAACATACACAATATACATACAAAATCATACAAACGACCAAATCCCATCCACACAGGCGTCCACAGACCTCTATACAGACCAACAGAATCAAAAGACGGGACAGGGCCCCATCGTACCCTCAAATGGACATAATACAAAATAAAGAAGTAAGCATATATACCAAACAGCTGCTACGAAGCAAAGGAGCTCTTCAAAAGGTAGACAGGGATCCTAAGCTGGCGGCTCGCTATGTTGTACGTCTGTACCTGCGGGCATGAAACGCAGACCCCGAAGAAAGGAGGTCAGTACGAAATACGTACCGAATATGTAAAGCAGAAAGTACAGAGTATATATATATCAGGACAACCATTAAAACAAAAGTACAATGGTTAAGAGCATACCCGAAATATCAAAGTACTTACTTACCAGATCATAAGGTATGTAGCAAAGAAGGCCAAAGTATAACGGTAAATCCATATCCAAAATATTACATACTTACTTCCCAATGCATGAAACTGAGGGATAACTGGAACAAAAGTACAGAGAGCAGTATATATCCAAAAATATCAAAATGTCTATTTTCAAGGTTCAAAACACAAAACGTCTACTTTCCAAAATACCAATCATGCATAGGGCATAGGAAATATAATCGCCCACCCATTACATATCAAACATAGGATAAGTGAGTCAGGCGTCCCTATACTCACAAATTCTATTACAAAACTAGCATAGTGCAAAAGTTGGACCGCTCGGGTTATCGAATCGCGCCACTAAACATATGACCTGGACCGCTCGAGGTATCGAGGCGCGCCCACTAAGAATATGATCTGAACCGCTCAAGGTATCGAGGCGCGCCCACTAAGAATATGATCCGAACCGCTCGAGGTATCGAGGTGCGCCTACTAAGAATATGATCTGGACCGCTCGGGGTATTGATGCGCGCCTACTAAGAATATGATCTGGACTGCTCAAATCACGAGTCACATCTACTAAGGATATGTCTTGGACTGCTCGGACCACGAATCACATCCACAGAGGATATGTTCTGGACTGCTCAGACCACGAGTCACATCCCCAAAGGATATGCAGACCAGCAAAAGCATAAGCTGTCAAAAATGCAAGTTCAAATGCTCTGTGCATCAGGAATCCCCCAAAGATCCGACCATGGATATTTCTTTGCTGGGGCTGGCAAATTAAAGAATTCTCAAGGCGGGTGTTTTTTAGAAGAATGGTGTCTCTATCTGCCAAGGCTAGTATGTCACAGAATATTCTACCTTCAGCTAATAGTTCTTCAAGTCTGCTAACTCCCCCATTTTCAATCTCCTTTTTGTCTCAGGACATAATCGATTCACTGGAGCAGATTTCCCTGTCTTGTAAATCACGAGCAACAAAAATGAAGTTTGCAGTCAAAGCGACTGATTTTGTGGGATTAATGCTCCCTTGACAGAAATAGTGCCAGCAAAAGCATCGAGATCTTCAAGCAACTTGCCAATTCTGACCTCATTCCATGGGTTCCTATACTGTTCTCTGAGAATAAAATCAGTTGAGAAATTATAAAGAACTGAAGTGCGGCTATTTGAAGGGGTTTTATTAATCATTGAGTTTGTGGAGGAGCATCAAGTGGGGGATCAAGAAGTCTTTCAAAAATATTGGACCTGGTCTTCCAAAGAGCATTAGTGACAGGAGAATGATACATTCCAGGCCACAAACTAAGGGGTTTTCTGAGAGAAGAATCATCAAATGGTGAAGCCAAAGTGGAGACAACTGGAATGGGTATTATTTTTTGGAGAACAAGTGTTAAATTCTATGAAGATGGATATGGGGAAAAGCCTTCACTTTTGATTTTTTTTTTAGATTCAATTTGGTGTTGGTAGTAACAAGTTTGGAATTCCAAAAAGAATTTGGACCACACTCAACATGTGTACCAATAGGAATATAACACACTTCAAGGGGACCAACATTAATTCCTCTTCAAGACCCTAAGTTTCACAAATTATACTTTAGGTCCTAAACTTTTTCTAATCAAACCAATTAAGGACATACGAGTCCTAACACCCCAAGTTTTAAAAATTCTACGTTGGTCCCAAACTCTTCAATAATATCACTTTAGTCCCAAATTTCTGTAATGGTTCCAATACATAAAAATACGGGTTCTAACATAATGCTGGGAAGTGTTGATATTACCTTAGTGTCTATTGCTGGAGTAAGGCATCGAATCAGGGGGAATTTATCCTCACATACCGATTTCTCAGCTATGCACTTGCTGCATAGCTTTCATAATTTGAATGAATATATTTCCTGTACAAAGTTATCTGTAGCTTTCTCCTACACCTAGTTCCCTTAGTCTAGTTCTCTATTTGTTGGGAAGGGTTATTAATTCAAAACAGGCAATGATCACCCTTTCTCGGGATCCCAAGAGTCACGCCGGCTGTAGTGTTAGGACACATCTTTTTAGTCCCATCCCAACGCTTTCTCCAACTTCCAAATTCATATATCACTCTATGCTTAACCTTACTTACAAACACTCAATTTTTAAACTTGCAAAACCCTTCCACAAGAAAACTACCAAATGGCGTATCTTGTTAACTATTCTGACACCGACTCTAATACCACTGCTCCCTCACCACACATGAATTCTCATAGGAGGAATTGCACTCATCACCCTCCATCCATAATTAGTCTCCGCCACCATACCCACCACCAGCCACTGTAACTGAACCTCGTTTTTTTCCCTCACCTGTCCCCGGACTTGCCCTATTATCAACCATGGCCTTCTTTGCCCTACCAGACAGTTGTCGACCTGCTATTCTTGATCCCACACCCTCTGGTCGCTAACTTTTTGACGAGCTTTCATCCTCCTCCATTGCCATATCCCCAGTTTGGGTCGTGTCGCCTCCGCCTGGCTCCCCACTACCTTCCATCGACCCCTCTTCTATGGCGCCACTGTCTGCCCCCGAGCTCGGTGACTCTTAAGATGACATTCCCTTGGCTCAAGTACGCAGCATTATTCTTTGTCGTTCGGCCCCCTCGCCATTGTCTCCCCGGCCCTCTACTTCTCGTCGTCATAGTCCACTTACCAGGAGCAAAAAGTGTGTGCTCAATACCCCTGGTCCCTCATCTGGTCGAAAGAAGACCCGGTCTGGTAAAGCTGCTAACTCTCCCTCTTCTCCATTTGTGTCCCCTCTTCTCCTGATGTGACTATTGCCCCTGGTTCCCCATCTGTTCCCCCTGCCCCATCTCGTGTCAAGAAGCATGTTAAAAATTTCAACAAATTAGGCAAGGAAATATATTTTTGCTCAAAGGGTGTGCTTAGGGGAAGAGTTATCCACCCTGAGGTGCGCGAATATCCTGTGGTGGCGCAACTCTGTGCAAACTATCCGCTCATTGTTAGCTCAATCTATTTTTTGAAATTAGTGGCTACCTCAAAGGTATATGGGGTTGAAATACTATTTGACAAGGTTCGCCTTGGGGAGATCTTGCACATTCCTTCTGTGGGGCTGGCAGAGTACACTTGGTTGGAGGACTTAGGTTGTGTGTTGACCTCCAAATTTACTGAGGGGAGGGTCATGATGTGCCTCGCAAGGTGTATAAGGTGGAAATGCCTCCATTCTTAAAGTTGTTGTTCAAAGTGGTGCATAAGGGGATATTGCCCAGGGGTGAGCGTAGGCATAAGGCCACATTTCGTGACATGGGCATTGCACATGCTATTGATCTTCAGGAGCCCGTGGACTGGCCATCCCTGATGCTGAAGCACATGGCGCGCATTGCTGACCCTACGGAGGGGCCTCATCAACTGGCCTCAGGTTCCTCTTGGTGCTGGGAGGTTGTTAACTAAGAAGGACATGATCAATCGCCACACGGCCCTCAAATGTAAGTGTGCCCCTCCTACTATTGTTGCTGCTGCACCTGTCCTACCAAAGTCTACTGGAGCTATTACTCAGCTTATGTAGGAAATTCGCGAAGCTTAGGCTGATCGAGCTCATCTTCAGGCCATGGTTGATGATCTTCAGACTGAGGTAGCACGCCTCAAGGACCGATTCCTTAAGCAGCATGTCGACCATAATCAGCGGGTGGACTCCCTTCTCAAGCTCCTAGGCGCAGGCCTTTCCCTTCCTCCCCCTTAGTCATTCTCACTCCTTAGTTATCCTTTTCTTTTGACTCTGCTACAGACAATTATTTTTTTGGGGTGTATAATTTCATTTGTTGATGCTTATGCAAGCACTAGTGCTTGTTTGATTTTTTTTATGGGTATCTGTTTCTTCCTTATTATGCTACGTTACTCTGTGCTAAATAGATAGTTAATATCCTCAGTTTTAGTGCATTTGTGTTCACTGTTGTTTTTAGTTTTTGGTCTGCTAATGTTCTTATTACTTGGCTTGTGCTCCTGCTTGTTGTCTTTTTGTGATGTCAAAAGGGGGAAGTTATGCTTTGAATATTCTTATGAATGCATATAGTTTTGACATCATCAAAAAGAGGGAATTTGTTAGAATCTTTACAGGTATGACTATATTGTTTTGATGATGACAAACAGAACCAACAACAGTAGATTGAGGAACCAGGTCCAGTATATGTACACCAGTGAAGACATGCAGAGTCCCAGTCAAAATTGAAGTACCAGTTATGGAAACAGAATTAGTACAAGATACGGTAAAGGTAGCAGCTTTGGAAAAGGACGCCTTTATGGAAAAGAATGGCGTTCCCTACTCAAGAAAGGAGTCCTATATGGAAAGTCTCTAGGGTTTAATATAAATACAATCATCAACCCTAGAAGACACAACTTTTGCAATCTGGAATCGGTGAGAGCATTCAGCAAAAGCATGGGCACTTGGCGAGGGCACTCAAGCAAGATCTAGAGTTAGGTTTTCTTGATTGTTCAAGTCTATTTTATAATCTTCTTACAGTTTTTTTCTTACAGTTTTTGTTTAGTGACAAAAATAAGAAGACGTTCTATTTTTCTTGTGAGAGTTATTGCTTGAGAGTGGGTTTAACTCTTAAGTGTTGAGTGTGTTGGAAGAAGTTATAAGTTGAACATTGCTCGTTTAAAGTTAGTGAAGTTGTTGAACTCCTACGAGTGTAGATAATGGTTGCTTCTCCCTTAAGCAAGGAGTTTTTCCACTATAAGTTGTTTGCCTTTTGATTCTTGCTTTTGCAAACAAGCTAGCACTGTTCATTGAACTTGGTTCACTAGAAGTTAGGGGGCACTAATCCATTCATATGACAACTGTCTTCATCATCATCAAGCAAAAACTGAATGTCTTTGATATAAGTAATATTGAATGTAAGCTTAGCATTAACCATAGAGGACACGTCTACGACCATATATTTGAGACCATGAAGATTTCCTGAATCTCCAAATGCTGAAGATAGGGAGGAAATAATTTCCAAGGGGTGATCAATTTCATCGTCATTATTGTTTGATATCAAATTTCCATCTCTTCAATTTTGAAGACCTAAGTAGCTATAACCATTAAAATGAGATAATTTCATAGTTTGTAGTGCAAAACAACTCGTTGAAATCTCTTAACTAAAACTTTCTACTTTTAGCCTAAATTTTTAGTAGTTATTTCTTCCAATGCATATTTATCATATCCCAAATTTGTTTTGAAATTCGAGCCATTCACCATTTAAAAATCTTTGAAAGGCTGAATCTTTCCAAACAAAATTTCCACTTCTAGCCTAATTTTATCATTATTTTTTCTTCCCAGTGCATGTATCTGTCAACCCGTGAATTTTCATTGTGTCCCGTTGACATCTTGCTAGAAATTTATCCCTAGTACTTATGTTTATGAATACATGGAATTCCTATTATTTAGTCAACCCTAATTTAAATTATTTTTCTGGTTGAGCCAGCAGTACTCGAGATCTGCTTGAGTTATAGTCTGTTCAACTTTTGATATGTGAATTTGCGTGGATTCTTTTTCAATTCTATTTCAATTTGTGATAGATAAAGGTACACCTAAATCATTATGTAAATGGTGTCGAGTGTTCCTCAAAATTAGAGGCCAAACTCTAGTAGGAGATCAAGTAGTGTTTTCCCCTTGCTGGATTGATTATCCTGGTGCAGGTGAAAGCTTTCTTAGTTTATTTCATAGTCTATTCAATAATTAACACTTAGTCGGTTAAATCTACTGATTACATATTATTTGTACTCACCTCTACTTCTATATCTCTTTTTGGATGGAGACTTTAGACAGGGTTACTCTCGCAACAACTGATGATTCTAGCGGAGGTCCTAACCTAGAGTTAGTGATGAGACCCAATTGTCCCAGTCTACTACTAGACTCTATCCTTACTTTATAGTCTTTACTTAATTTCAGAGACTATGCGATTTATGTTATTCCAGTAGTTATATTAGATACTCTTTATACTCATGACATCAGGTTTTGAGATTTTAATTTATTGTGTTTCATTTCTCTCTTTGTGATTTGACTTCTGTCTTAGGAGTCTCGTGTAGGTTTGCTTTTTGTCTTACACATCAGGGTGGGTGATTTGGGATGTGTGCCATCATGACCTCGAATTCTGGGTCATGACAAGTTGGTATCAGAGCTCTAGGTTCACTGATCTTATGAGTTAAAGAGCAGGGTGTTTAGCAGAGTCTTGCGGATTGGCACATAGACGTCCATATCCATCGTCAGAAGGCTATAAGATACCTATTAGAGAAAACACTTCTTTTATTGAGTCCTTTCGTACGGTTCCTTCATACCAATTGTTGTAAACCTCTAATCTACTCGTTCTGCGTAAGAGATAATAGTTGGGTTCAGGAAGGCAACTCTATCTTAAGAATGATCTGGTGATCCAACAACTTCAAAGTTGTGAATGTATGCCAAGGTCCTTTTCTAAGTAATTGAAGTGTGTCGAATCTGGTTTACGGTCATAAAGAACGCCCAAGGTCAAGCCAAGTTCAAAACATTTCCATCGGCTAAGTTTCGATATGAGTTCATAAAAGAGTCAGCTTTACCTCTTAGCATATAATGAGTTAGTTTACCCATAACCTATCAAATTAAAGATATTTGAATTAGCTTTCTAACTTATCCAATTTCTCCTTAACTAATCAATGTTTGGAGTAAAAAATTATGATTATTTTACTGAACCATATCTGAGTTGTACAACTAGGTGACGGCCAATTTGACCACTGAATAATTTGGCAACCCTCCAATTTTGGTTGTCGAAAAAACCTTCAAAAACTATAAAATTAGGCGATCAAAAGGTTCTACTTGGCATATCGCCGAATGGTTAGGCGATGGGACCTCTAGACTGTCAATTTGGCGGACGAGACTCATTAAAAGGTCATTTTTTTCAATTTTGATAATTATTTGACTTTCCCAAAAGGATATTTTTGACATTTTACCCCTAATCAACTTCCCTAAGCCTATCATATAGCCTAATAACCCCCTTATTATATAAACCTCTAAAAAAACTACCAAAATATTTACGTTCAAAGTTCTCCCTAAGAAGAAGCTAGGGTTTTTCATCTTCAAATTCAACCAAAGGTTTCTTTAAGGAGTTTTTCTCTTCCAGATATGTAAGGCTAACTAAAGCATAAATTTTATTTTTCCATGTGCCCCATATATAAGATTGATTGAATTGTGAACGCATTGAGTCTTCTATGAATGTTTCTTGAAAGCTTTTCTCAAATTGTAATATATTCCTACATAATCTTGCATGAATGATAGTTTTATGAATTAAACGCTTGTAATAGATGATTTTCATTTGTTCATATGAACCCTAGATTTAATTCTTACATTTCTTAGATATTGCACTTGAATGGGTATACACAAGTATGATTTGAGCCTGAAAAGTCTACAAAAATTATAAATATTTTAACTCTATTTTTTCTACCTAAATATCTTGAGTTTGAATGATGGATGATAGAGAGTCTTGATGAGTCATGAATTGATTCTAAGCGAATGTTCCTAACAAAAGAGTTGATAGTTAATGTGATAAATTGAGTTTGACAAATGTACAATGAGACTAATTGAATGAGCTGACTAAAGAGATTGATGTCTTATGAGCACTTTGAGTCTTGGGAGGAGTATTGAGCACCGAATTGAGTGAGAGTAAATAATAACTTAAATTCAATAACTACATAGCCAACATAGGAGAGGATTAAATCGTAAAATTGAATTTTTCCTTATCGTTCTGAAAGAGGACTTGATGTTATTGATTGTGGATCCACTGATTGGATGTCTTTATTGCTTTTGGATCCACTGATTGGATGTCTTTATTGATTGTGGATCCACTGATTGGATGTTTTTATTGATTGTGGATCTATTGATGGGATGTCTTTTCCCTTGTCAAGGTATTGGATGGATGTGCTACTGGCATTGCTTCATTGTATCATCACTGACTCATAGGTGATGGTTGTTGGTGAGAAAAACTCTCATATAGGCCTTAATAATACTCTAAATGATGGGATTATTTTATATATGATTAGTCTCTATCTAACCTCGTTCTTGCTTTAGACTTATGACACTTGATTGAGTTCTTCTCTTCCTGATTGAGGTTGTCTAAGTTAATGTTGCTCTTCTCTAATGCATATTTCCTTCTGACAAATTAAATACTCATACGTTTCACGTATTGACATCCATTTGGGCCTGCATCTTTTCATGATGCAGTGATAGGTACTAGAGGTCATCAACGGGCCCACCATTGAAAACCTCTTCGTATTCAAATGATTGGTGAGTCTTCCCCTACTTTCAGAGGATTTTCTCTTCTAGCTTTGAGTTTAGCTTTTTAACAAAAAAAATTGATTTGAGGTATTAATGGACATATTTTTGGCACCACATAGACAGATGGATAGAGACTTCATAGACTAGAATTGTTGAGTTGCGATGGATATTGTTTTGGCTAGTTTCTTTCATGCTGGTCTTATTTTGTTGATTTGATAGATAGATTGGCCTTTGGCCATTGATTGTTGATTGGGTTATTATTCCATTTGAGTTCATGTTGATTATTGATGTCTTCCACTATTAGATTGTGATTGAATGAATGTGATGAGGCCAAATGGTTCGCTTGGGGACCAAAAATGATTTTCGAGTGTCGGCCAAGTCGAGGTACCCTCCTAGGGCGTGAAAGTGACAAAGTCGAGGGCAGGGGCAGCTCAATGACATTTGTGGCCTAAAGACAAATCCTGATGAGATGTCTATATGTGTGTGTGTGTGTGTGTGTGTTTAGAGACCTTGCTTATTTTTGATAAAATTTTGTCAACTTCAATTTTGAAAGCTTTTTCTTGAAGGAATTTGAAATGTTTTAGTTCAGAATGAATCGTGTGAACACCCGTAAAAAACCCTAATCATCGTCATCCTACTACCTGTTGTTTTCGGTGGTCTTAGCCACCAAGAGTGTCAATCAGCCTCCTTCAAAGGCTGGAAATAGGGGGGCTATGCAACCCCTCAAGTTTTTTGCTAGTATGTTTAAATCTAATGTTGCTATTTCAAAATTCATCCCTTTGAAATCCATTTCATACCTTCATGGGGAGCCCATAGTGATATGGGAACAAGAGGAGATTGATCAAATGATTATTAATGAAGCTTGGAGTATGCAGTGATCGGTAAGTTCTCCCATGGTTGGCCTGATATCCAGGATCTCAACAAATTAATTCCAAAACAAGGTGAACTTAAAGGTGAATGCAAAATTGGTCTTTTAAGCAACAGGCATATAATTATTAGGGCCAGTTTATTGGAAGATTACGTTCATTTGTTGTCAAAACCAGCATTTTACATCACTCAAAAGAATTGGACATTCCCAATACAAACGTTGAAATGGGACCCAATGTTCAAACCTGAGGAGGAGATGTCAACGGTCATTGCTTGGATTTCATTTCCATCTCTTCCCCCTAATTTTATCGGGCAAGAATCTGTCTTCTCTTTGGTGGCTGAGGTTGGAAAGCCACTACAAGTGGATATGGCCACGAAAAATCAAACCAGACCTAGTTGTGCTAGGGTGGAAGTGGATTTGCTCAAGGAATTACTGAAGCGTATCCAGATTGGAATCAAACAGAAGGGTGGAGAAGTGGTGGAAAAGTGGATCAAAATTAAATACGATTACGTCCCAAAGTACTGCAAGACTTGCATTATCCAAGGTCATGATGAACAATAGTATTATGTGGAACATCCTGAGCTGTTCCAACAGAGGGGTAAAGTAGGAAAGGAGACAGAACAAAAGAAAGGAGAAGAGACAGCCCAGATCCAGGAGAACAAAAAGGAGAATTTAGGAAGAAATAGAGGGGAAAAAGAAGAAAATGGTGGACAGAATAAAGAACAACAGCAAAATCAGGAGAGACAAACAAACAGATGTGGAAAGTTACAGTTCACAACAGATTTAGAGTCCTAGAAGGCGATGAAAAGGGGAAAAGGAAGGTAGCAGAGGCAAAAGACAGTCAACCACAAGAGGATATAAGGGAATCAACAAGGGAGTGAGTAGATAGAACTTTTGATGCACACAAAGCTACTCCAGTTAATGCTCAAAACAGTGGAAATAAGTCAAAAGGGGATATAGAAAATAGTCAAAAAAAGAGTGACAGACCAGATGTTGGGATGTGCCTTGGCAGTAGACCAATACCAAAAGTCAAAATGAGGAGCAAACAGGTGAAAGAACAGGGCTGAATGGTGATATGCAAGCAGTAGTGCCTTATAATGGATAATTAAAGTGGAAACAGAAGGTGAGGACGACACTAATGTGGGTGTCATACCCCAAGAGGAGGATTCCATGGATTACAACATCCAGATGATTAGCAAGGCAGGAGGCGTGTCTCCTCGCCACACAAATAGCCTCAAAGTAAAGAAAGGAAGGCCAACTCTGCCTTTACAGGTCAGAACAAGGAGTAGTAAGGGTGATTTTAGTTCCCAATGATTGAAAAATTATTGTTCTGGAACATTAGATCAGTTAACACCCAAAATGCATTTGGGAGGTTAATTGATCTCCATAGAAGATATAAATATTCATTCATAGCTCTTATGGAACCTTTTCAAGATCCAAGTGGGATAAACCAATACAAAAGGAGGTTAGGACTTGACAACGCAAGGGTCAATGCATCAGGGAAAATATGGATCTTTTTGGAAGATACTTGGACAGGGTCGCTTTTGATGGACTCTACTCAACAAATTACAATGAAGTTTTGTAAGAATAATCTTTCTTGTATTATTTCTTCTGTATATACTCGTTATGATAGTGCTGAAAGAATGGAATTATAGGAAGAGTTGGAGGAGATATCTGGTAAAAATTGCCCTTGGGTTGTTGGTGGCGAATTTAATGTCATTTTGCATGAGGAGGAAAAAATGGGAGGTCAGGAGTTCACACAGAGAGAGTCCATTGACTTCAAGCAATTCATTAATTTGTGTGCATTGAGTGAATTATCATATTTTGGAAATAGCTATACCTGGTGAATTGGGAGAATTAATCAGGATTTCATTATGGAGAGATAGGATAGGGTATTGGTTAATTCCTTGTTCTTGGACTTATTTACCAATTTGGCAGTCACTCATTTATTTCGACAAGGATCTAATCATGCCCCTTTACATGTTGAATGTGAATCTGAGGTGGAGATTGTGGTAAAACCTTTCAAGTGTCTAAGTTTTTTAACAAAGCACCACAATTTTAAGGAGGTGGTACAACAAAGTTGGAAGGCAAACTTTATGGAGAGTCCTTTCAGAGTGGTGCAGGCCAAGTTTAAAAGTGTCAAAAGAGCTCTAATCACATGGAGCAGGGAAGTTTTTGTTAACATCTTTCAGAGAATTGTTTCTCTAGGAGATGTTATCAAGGTTAAAGTAATGCAACTAGAAATTGATTTGTCTAAGAATAATAGGACAGAGCTAAGTAGGGCTGAGGCAGAGCTCAAGAAGTTTCTTAAATTGGAGAAAGCCTATTGGAAACAAAAGGCTGGGATGCGTTGGTTCACACATGGGGATAATGACTCCAGGTTCTTTCATTCATATGTACAGGGGAGAAGGAAAAACTCCAGATTATGGAGATTCAGGAAAAATATGGGTGACTAGACAGGGAACTAAGGAAATTGGTAAGGCTGCTGTGGAATATTTTCATGCTCAATTTATGGAAGATGGTTTCAATCAAGAATTTAAGATGCTAGACTTTATTCCTAAACTGGTGAATGACAATGAAAAAATGATATAGTCAAGCTTTCTAGTATTGAAGAAGTCAAGAAGGTTGTTTTATATTTAAGTGGAGACTTAGCTTGTGAGCCAGATGGTTTTTCAGAGGTTTTCTTTCAGGAATGCTGGGACATAATAGGTGAAGATATCAGAAAGGCTATGCAGGCATTCCATTATGGTCATGAGTTGCCTAAATATATAACTCATAAAATCCTTGTGCTTATCCGTAAGAAGCAGGAAGTACAAAATTTCACAGATATGAGGCCTATTAGCTTGAGCAACTTTCTTAACAAGATCATTTCCAGAGTGGTCCATGAAAGAACGGTGGGGGTACTGCCAAAGCTTATTTCTCAAAATCAGTCAGCATTTGTCAAAGGTAGGAGTATATCTGAGAATATCTTATTAGCTTAGGAAATAATCAAAGATATAGGATCAGAAACAAAAATGTTAATGTGGTTGTAAAACTTGACATAGCTAAAGCCTATGAAAGATTTTCATGGATCTTTCTGACTAAAGTGATGAGAAGATTTGAATTTTGTGAGGCTGTTATAGATATGATTTGGAGATTGATATCATCTAACTATTACTCTGTCCTTATCAATGGACAGTCCCATGGTTTTTTTTGCTTCTTCAAGAGGGCTAAATCAGGAAGACCCTTTATCATCAATCATTTTTATTATAATGGCTGAAGTTTTATCTAGAGGGTTGAATGCTCTGTTTGATGACCCTAGATATGAGGGTTATGGTCTTCCTAAATGGAGTCCAAACATTAATCATCTGGCTTATGAAGATGACACAATACTATTTTGCTTAAGAGATAGGTACTCAGTCATACAAATGATGAAAGTGATTAGGAGGTATGAGGTTGAATCTGGGGAGCTAGTCAATAAAGTTAAGAGTTTCTATTATTTACATGATAGAACTCCATTGATTTT
This sequence comes from Solanum virginianum, assembly GCA_000787875.1. NCBI lineage: Eukaryota > Viridiplantae > Streptophyta > Magnoliopsida > Solanales > Solanaceae > Solanum > Solanum virginianum. Next base: position 23,076 of record DF361901.1, read on the forward strand.
GTCAATCAGACTTAGAAAACTAACATGTATTAAGCAGGGATCTTTTCCATTTACTTATCTGGGATGTCCTATTTATTATGAAAGAAAGAAGATATGTTATTTTGAGGACCTCATCAGAAAGGTTGCCAGGAAGGTTTTATCTTGGCAGTCAAAACTGTTATCTTTTGGTGGTAGGATGGTATTGAAAAACCACGTCCTTCAGTCCCTATCAGTGTACCTATTGGCTATCATGAATCCTCTTAAAGAGGTGATTAAATGTTTGCATAAGATATTTACCAGATTTTTTTGGTGTAAGATTGGTGGTGCAAAGGTCAAATATTGGGTTAAAGGGAAGACCTTTGCTACCCCGGGGAAGTAGGAGGTTTGGGATTTAGGTCCCTTCATGATGTTAATAGTGCTCTATTTGCTAAATTATGGTGAAACTTCTGGATATCTATTTATTCTCTATGGACTAGGTTTATGTTTTTCAAATATTGCAAGAAAATGCATCCAACAATTATTTGGAATGTTGGATCCTCACATGCATGGAAAAAGATGTTCTAGGTCAGGGAGGAAGTAGAACATCAAATTAAATGGCATATAAGAGCTGCTAATTCTAGCTTTTGGTATGATAATTGAACAAAACAAGGGGATCTAATCTATGTAGATGGTGATAAGGCAGTGGAAGAGGAGGTTGGAGGTTACGAAATTTATCAGGCGTGGGCAATGGAATATTGACAGTTTGAGGCAAAGTTTATCAGAGGAGATGGTATATCACATCACTACATATGTCAAGCCCAATGTTAGTGAAGTAAATGAAAAGGCATGCTGGATGCCTGAAACATCAAGGGAATTCACTGTAAAATCAGCTTTCTAGTTAATGAAACACAGAAAAAATATGGCTGCTTGGACATGATATGTGTGGATTAAAGGGTTTCCTTCAAAGATTTCATTTTTTCTCTGGAGGGTGATGAGGAAATACATCCCAAGGATGATAATATTAAAAGACTTAGGGTGCAAGTGGCATCTAAGTGCTATTGTTGTGAAAATGGTGCTAAGAAAACTATGAATCACTTATTACTACTATCCCTCATAGCTAATAAGTTGTGGAGGCACTTTGCTTTATATGAAGGTCTGAACATAGATGGAGATAATCTGTCAAATGTAATGAAAAAATGGTGAAACTATGAGGCTAGTTCTAAATGGAAGAATATCTTGATGGTTGTCCCAGCAGTGATTACTTGGGAACTATGAAAAAGACGAAATGCTTTAAAGCATGGGAATAATGTGTCCTATAATTTAGTTTTGGATAACTGTCAAACCATTATCCATCAATTAGATAGGATAACATTTTCTAATCTGAAAAGGGTTCCTCATAAATGGGTGAAAATGGTGGATGTTATGCAGCACTGGAGGACACCATTATTTCACTGAATAGTTAGATGGCATCCCCCAGAGAATGGATGGTTGAAGTGTAACACAGATGGTGCCTGTAAGGGCAACCCAGGATTAAGTGCCTACGGATTCTGTATAAAGGATGGACATGGAAATCTTAAATTTGTAGAAGCTAGGGGTATTGGTGTAGCCACGAACATGATGGCTAAGGCAAAGGCAATCAAACAAGCCCTCAAAGCTTCAAGTACAAGAGGATTCAGTCAACTAATTGTGGAGTCAGACTCATTAGGCCTAGTAAACATATTAAAAGGCAGCTGGAAGATTCCAAGGAAATTAATGGACATAATCGAGGAAATTAAGGAGCTCATGGGTGGTTTGCAGATTCAGATTAGACATACATTTCGAGAAGCAAATCAACTAGCAGACTTCTTACCAAATAAGGCAGTTAATAAAACACAGTGCATGCAATTCAGTAGTTTTTTAGAACTGCCAAGCATGGCTAGGAGAATTCTAAACACAGACAAACATCAAGTTCCAACAGTCAGGATAAAAACAAGGAGAATTCAGAGTTTTCAACACAACGGATAGAAAACAACCTCACTGCTCTACACATTATTTACACAGAACAGAGGGATGGATAAAATAGACTACACTAATATGCAGTTCCTATCCTATTTCAGCTCTCAAAAATGCTTTCTTGATCCAGTAAAAAGGAAAAGTTGCAAAATCAGATATCACATCAGAAGGAGGGAGTCATGGAGGATCGGTAGAAGAGGTATGAATAACCCTATCTCCTTGTCGTCTTCTCTTGTCAAAAAGAAATGGGGGTTACGAGTGACTAAGGAAGAAGAAGCACCGAAAAGAACATGGAATACCAGCTATGATCCAGCCATGATCCAGGTTAGACACTTCAAATTCTGACGACGACCTGCAAAGGGACCTGCAAAGGAGATGGGCCAGCAGTTGATGTGGAGCAAATATGGAAGAGTACCTTTCATAGCTGAACTTCATGAGGACAGCAACCCATATGTGAAGGAAATTAAGTTGAAGGACGTTATAGGAACTCACCCAGGGGAGCATCATTTGCGACGTGATGGTGAAGTCATGGAGAGCCTAATCAGAATTAGGAAACCCTACAATGTAGGGCCCTGTTTGTTTGTTTATGATTATATATCTCACATAGGCATATTTCAGAATTATACGGGCCATTGGACCAAACTCTTTTGTTGGTCTTTCAGTAATAAATAAAACGGACCCCTGGTCCTAATTAATTTTTTTAAAATAAAAAATTCTCAAGAAGTAGTTGTTACAAAAATTGTTGACATTATTTTGTAAGCAATATATGAATTTATAAGCAATAACCTAACCTCATTGTTTGATTGAGTATATTAATTATAACATTATCTTATACTTATACCAATTTTCTTAATAATTTTAATTTAAAAGTAAAGTGAAAACTATCAATATGAGTTATTATTATGTTCTAAAGATTTTTTTTTTGTCAAGGTAATGCGTTTCTTTTGTGTTCTCATCCCCTGATAATTTTAATATTGTCACAAAATAAAGAAGTCAAAAATAATTTTTAAATAGTTTAATCATTTTAAACTAAATATATTTTTTTTATTTTAAAGTACCTAATTCTTTTAATAAAAAATATTTCTAAACTTATTAGTAGTGAAAAATGGGGCTCCAAGCCTTTGCTTTACTTGCTTTATGCAAGAGCCGGCACTAGGGGTGTCAATAGAACGGTTCGGTCAGTTATTTTTAAAAATTTATATCATTCCTATTTTTTGGGTATTTTATAATGTATAAACAAAATTAAAATTTTTAAACCATGTCAATCATATTGGTTTCTCTTCGGTATCGATACGATTCAATTAATTTTTGGGGTTTTTTTAAATTTTTAAAATATCATTTCAAAATGAACTATTATTAAAATATTTTTTTGCAAATATATTTTTGAAGAAATACTTTAATTCACCAAAAATTCAAGAATATAAAATCTTCTTGCCATATTATTCAATTTAAAACTTTAATATAAGAATATTTGCATAAATTTTGTCATATTTGTTTGATGGAGTTTCTATTATAGCATCTTTTAATTTGAAAACTACTTAATTACAGACTAATTAAAGAGCAAAGACCAAAATCGCTCAATCACTAGAGGCCTAGGAAATAGTTTATATTTATATTTGAAAAAATTTATAAAATATATTTAACACGTTGATATATAGAATATATTTATATTCATGTAAAGTTCTTCAGTTTGCTTTGGGAATATTTCGAGTTTTTTTATAAACTAAAAAGATCATCCCAATTATTTGAGAGGGTTATATATTTAAATAAAAGTCCACCGTTTTATTGAGAAAATGATAAAAATCGGTTCAATATGGTTCGGATCA
>DF361901.1:26906-47642 GCA_000787875.1 Solanum virginianum
GTTCGGATCAGTTGATTCGGTCGATTTTTCTTATTTTTTTGACACCTCTAGCCGGCACTGGCCGAGGGTCTTTGAAAAATAACTCTCTATCTCTAAGAGATATAGATAAAGTTTGTGTATACTATGTCCTCTTCAGACCCTACTTTGTAGAATTTTATTGGGTATATTGTTGTTTGTTAGTTCTTGTCATGACTAGCTACGATTGTTGCTCTTTAGTTAATTTCCATTTGGATACAGTTTTGTTACTCTTTTAAATACAAATTTGTTTATATTTAATTTTTTTCAACTTCCCTCGGATGAAAAATCAAATAAAGAATTAATATTCATGATGGACACATCTTCAAAAGGATTCCATTTAGTTCGTACCTTAATTTAAATTTACATTATTTAAAATTATGTGTCTTGTCTTTTTAATTGTTAGAATAATTACAATATCTCACATGACATGTTTCAGATTATATACAAAATTCAAAACTCTTATTACATTTTTAAATTTCATGTATAATTAAAACACATAAAATGAAATTATAGATGTAGAGGGTAAATAAATATTCATACTTATAAGATGTATTTTTAAAATGAGTATGGAGCATTACTAATGGAATCAATATGATCACATGAAAACTCTCGTAAGAAGGAGCCTTTAATTACATTTACAACAATACAAATAGTTGCATGGCTCCACATGGAAAGATGCATGCATGAAGACCAAATGTTAAGAGGGAGCCCCCTTATCAGAAGATCATATATAGATGCATGCAGCAGCCTGGCATGGTAATGGCAAATGCAGCAGAGACATCATATCAAAGTTACCTTTTTTGAAGCAATATATATATATATATCTACTGGTCCAACTTCAAAACCCCATGCACACATGTCCCTTTTATTACAACTACCCTTACTACCACTATTTATTTTATTTTATTTTTTTAGACCCATAACTAGTCCATATTTCTTCAAACTTATCTTCCAGTATAATCCATTCAATATTCTTTTGGAAATTCCTTTTCTATCTGCTTAACTTGTCCTACATCAATTGTGGGATTTGGACTTGGCTGTTTTATAAGTGGTTTTGACAATTCTCATCCCATGAGTAACTTCTTCCATTTTATTTTAGGTGATACCATGTTTAAGAAAAATATTTGTGGTCTAAAATCATTCATAAATATTTGTGTCGTTGAAAATTAGTTCATTAATGACAAGAGGAGAATTTTAAAGTTAAATTATTTCTAATTTTAGTAAGGTAACATTTTTTTGGGACAGATTAAAAAGAAAAGGATGTCACATAAAATGAAACTGAGGAAGTAGTTTTTAGAGTTCAATTAAGTCCAAAGTCAAATTTCTTATTTTGGTATATATATATCAAGAGTTAAACTCAACTAATCAGAGTTAAACCCATCATAATCGTTGATTAGTCAATTACCTGATGCTATTGAGCTCCCACATTATATTGTTCACGATCCAATTGGCAAACCTAGCTAGGCTCGTGGAGATGTTAGGTTCTCTCACATGCATGCATTAGTACACGTTGTAGGATGTGGACTTGGTTTCTTTATATAGTCTAATCGGGAAATATTCATTCAATGGAACTGAGTTTTAGAGTTGAGTTAGGGCTCAAAGTTCATTTAATATCAATTTATACCATACATGTGATGACGGGAGATAACAATTAATTACTTGGTGAAATAGTTGAAGTTTGCACAAAGTGACTCACATACACGTACCATTATATTAGAAGAAAAAGAAAAACTAGGAACAAGGACATATTATACGTGCATGAGTAGTGGCTTCACCGCCACAAGACTAAGATGGAGACAATTGTACGCTTAAAATTATAAGAATTTATCCGGCAGGACGTAACAAATTTGTCCCTCACTAATGAAAGAGATGTATTATAAATAGATAAGGACACAACACATTCAGGGGCAGAGCCACATTCATTGAAGAGTGTTCAGATGTACATTTTTTGTCGAAAACTTTTTCGAATATATAGGTTAAATATAAATATTTTAAAATATATCAATTGTTGAACATCGTTGATACAAAAATCGCCCACCTATGTTCTAAAAGTATGAATACTCTTGATGAAAATGCACGCTCCGCCATTGAACACATCATATTGGTACTTAACTGTATTCCTTGCTTTGTTTTCAGTATTGATGGTGAGTGGCGGAATTAAAACTTTGACTAACAATATGATTTGAAAAGTAAATATTTGAATATGGAATCTCAAGATAGGTTTCAAACCAATTAACTACTGAGTCAAACCTCTAATAATCTTATATTTAAAAAAAATCAAAATATACATAAATACATAAAATATTTTAAATCCAAATAGTGTAATTTATTATCAAGGGGATGAGGTGAACCCGCTCGCTACACCCTAGACCCGTCCCTATTTGCAATGTGTTCAATGCATGAACCCCCATACAGTTTATCTTTGGTTTTATTATGTCAATTATATATTTTTGTAGTATTGTGAGAACTTCCCATGTTACTGGGAAAAAGAAGGTAATGGCAATATTTGATTTGGCATAACGTTTAAAAAAAAGAAAAAGTTTTGAAGTTTATGGTTTAAAACAAGTATAAATTTTATAAATGCCAAACTATTTATTCATAATTACTATTATTCTCGACTCTTTCATAATTTACCTAAAATCCCTACTTTTTGTGCGTCGGATGATACCTACAATTAACGTTTGATACCTTTGTTTGAGTTCAGGCCTGTCATGTTAAATATAGAAAAAAAACTGTCAATTAAGAGATGATCCCTTAAATTAACGCTAAAAACGTTATGGTTGTTTAAATCAATCCTAACAAATACATAACAGTTTGTTAGGTTTAAAATTTTTTTTTAAAAAAAAACACTCAACATCATTGATGAAATTCCCAATTTCTTTCTCACCTCAGAAAAAGAAAAAAAAACTTAAATATGAATGTCTCAATATCGATACGTCATTCAGAAATCTGGGAACCAAATATATTGTATAATCGATACAAGAGCAATGTAATTGTTGTAGAAGATAATGTTCGTTTATTAACCTCAGAGCTGTGATAGCTGCTGAGTTGGGTATTGATGAACGAAGGAAAAAAATTAAGACTCAATATGTTGTTAAAGGTAATTCGTCTCTTATTTCAATCAAGAACGACATTATTGAATGAATGTACCTATTATCGTAGATTCAATCGATTTGGATGTGGTTGATAGGTTGATTTTTGATACTTCAAAGGGGATGGCCGAAACAGATTGTAGGATTTCTTGTTGCCTCCCTCAAGTTAAAGTATCAAATGTCATATCAGATTCATCAAATATTGATGTCAAGGTTAAACAAATGTACAAGGACAAAAGTCACATTAGTGGAAGTGATGGAGGAATATAAGGTCGATAAGGGATTCAATTTCAGGGTGAAAAGATCTAATAGAAAAAGGTATCGATTTATAAAAAAAATTACTTAGAGTATCAATTAGGTGCCATGATGTAAGTTTAACAACATCATATATTTGATGATTTTGTTATTTGTTAACTGTACTGCAGTATTAATTTAAATTTCTTTCCATTTTTTTATATTTTGATACACGTAACAGTTATGTGTTGAAATGTCTCTCCAAAGATTGTTCTTGGAGTACGAAATGTTTCTCAAATCAATCCATACTGTACTGATTATTATAAATCGGAAGCTCTAACAAGTACGTATGAGTTGCAGATAATGTCGATGCCAGATAGATCAGATTGGGATGTACCCAAATAAGTTCTTAGAGAGGTTGTTTTGCCGCCAAAATACAAGAGAATGCCAAGAAGATCAAAGACAGAGAGAAGGAAGAGTGTGGGTGATAAGATTATCACAAGCACAAATTGTTGTAGTCGGCGTGTTCATGGACATAATAGATGTTCATGTACCTTTTTTTTCGAAAGAAAAATGAGTATAACTGAGTGTATTTTCGCCATGACCTTATTAGGTATCATGCTATGTTTTGAATAAATTTGCCTTATAATAAAAAAGTTTCTACATATGTTATTTTGACAAAGGTACTGAGGTACATATTAATAGTAGTGTTTCTGGTCTTGAATGTTCAATAAATAACAATTGATTTTTATCATTGGTTAGAACAATAAAACTCATGATACCTATTGTTGTTTTGTTGTTTGATTCTTTCAATTTTAAAAATTAAAATTTTCATATGGCCAAAAGATGAATGATGTGTTAATAATCTGTTTGTTGCATTTTTTTGTGGATAATATTATGAATTACACTTATAATGTTGGAGTTAATAAGTATATTAAAACTGGATGAAGCTTAGTTCCTTTGAAACATGCAGCATCATTATAGCAGATAGTTTCATGTGTAGAATCGAAAATAAATTGAAGAGTGAGAAAATAAAGTATCACTAAACCATATAAATGATTATTGTTGAAATTGTTGATAGTTTAGATCGTAATTTTTCTTAAGGTGATACTTGGGTAGCAAAAAAAGGAGATGAGTTGATATTAATTGTTATATATGAAGTATCATTAAAGTAGATATTATAGACGAGGGGTTCTAAATAACTTCAGTATTTGAGACAATTGATTTTAGGCATTGATAAGCAATATGCGTATTAAGAGGTATCAGTGAATACTTTGCATTGATACCTGCATGCAAAATGAAATGCAGTATATGTTGCACACTAGCTAAAACGTATAAAAAAAATACAAATCATTCCGTAAAAAGTGTCACAGTAATTGTTGTAATGTAAAGATTAGCAATTGTTGTGCGCAAAAATAATTACATAGTGTTGAAGTAATTTCCTCACTTCTAAACAAAAAAAAATTACATCAGTCTAATGGTCTAAGAAAGAACAACTAATTTTTTTCTTTCCGGTGGACAAAAAGGGTCCTTAGGTTTTGATGGATCATCGTTACCACTGACATATCTTTAGAAGTCTTATCCAAATTATATTTTCATAAAAGAACGGCGTCTCTTTTACGCAGATAAATAGCATCCTTCATAATAGAAGGGATTGGAATTTCATCGCTTAGATATTCAGCAAACGCAACTACAAAAAACTCTATAATTCCTGCATTTTGATGTACCAAAAAAAAATAATCTGTGTAAAAATAAATAGAGAATGAACAGTTTACGTGCGACTGAGAAAGAACTTGCAGACTGTTGCTATTTTGCTGTGCAATTCCTTGTACAAATTCAAGTCTAAGGGATACTTGAAACATGATCATTGATGCTTGATAAACCAAAATGGAATAAGTATCAAATAATGAAAGTTATGTGTACGATAGCTAAATTTCCGTTACTAACCTTACTTCAGACTATGTGGCTGATCCGCTGAGAAAAGACGGTAAGGCAAAGAGAAAGTACCACTTTTCTTAAATGAAGATGAATCTAATCTATTGAAGAGTCAAGATTTCCAAGGAGCACGGATGAGGCGAAGCATCGATCCAACTACATACCAACGGAAAGCCTCGTATCCCATCGTATTCACGTATCAATGCGTAAGTGGTCATATAATAGTTGCGTCGTTGCGCCTAAAGTCTTATGGCCGAAGGTCTCCGGTGCGTCGTAATAGCCCTATCATTAGGTACCAATAAGTTAGATTTCTTACATGAGAATAAACAATAAATATTTTGCTTATTGATACTTGAGATTAAAAGAATCAAATAGAAATATTAATATTTTTATTGGAATAAAAATGACAGTGGTATATCAACAAGATCAGTTGAATGTTGTTGAAATTATGCATCAATGAATATCATTCTTATGAAGGAAAAAAATTCATAAACATGTGTATATAATTATATTTTTATTCTAATTTGATACTTTACACTTGAATAACAGACTATATTCAGTATATATGATTTGTTGTATCAATATAAGGTAAGTAAAGTTTGCATATTGAGGATATCGAAAAAAAATTTTAAAAATTCAACAGCATAACCTAGTTTGGAGTATCAAAACGATGGTTGGCTTCAGACCTACGAATGTGAAAATATCTACATTGTACCAAATCGTGAAATTGATACTCAAATCAATTGTCAAACTATTCCAAAACTATTCAAATCGACAAAATATAAAAAATCAAGAATCAAGCATGCTCTGTGTTTTTATATAATATTGATTGTATCAAAACATAACAATTTAATTTTTTCAAACATTAGATGAATTCATGTGTAAACTCGACACAAAAACACAAACAATATACCAATTTGCGAAAAAGGTTTGATTTACCTTTAGCATGGTTGAGCTTTAATTCTCCTTTTGCCTTTTTTTCCGACTTTCCGATTTGAATGTTGACGCTACAACCTTCAAAACTTCATCTTTTTTCATGAATGGTTTCATCAACACCATGACCACCGCCATTATGAACATTAAATTTGACAGGATCTGCTAAAGGTAGTGTAATCTCTGCACTTTTACCAACGTTTTGGGTCAAATCTAGACTAAAAGAAGGCAAAGATTCCTTTTGAATCATGCAATTGAAAAAAATAGTGAACTTTAGTCCACAGTGTATTGTTGGAGATGGTGGGCGCATATGGACGAATTTAAGAGAGAGAAACGGAAAAGAAAAAATTTTGAATTAAGTATTAAATGTGGAAAGAATAGAAATTAATGGTGATTGACATTGATTAGACTCCTCACAATAAATTAAGCGTAATAATAGATTTGAAGTAAAAGACTAACAAGCTAAGTATCAAACATAAGGTGAGAGAAAGGAAAAGTCAGGATTTTTGTAATTTTTCTAAAAGAAAGGGAATATTAAAAATTTTGAATAATAAAGTAGTGTATTTATGTAAATTTTTTTTAAAACAATCCTTAGATATTCATGTGGTTGAAAATCTAAAAGAGGACTTTTTAAAATTAAATTATTTTTAGTTAAAGTAAGGTAACATCCTTTTTTATACAAATTAAAAAGAAAAAGATGCCACACAAATGGAGCAAAGGGAGTACTTTAATATATAATATTTACTCCAAGAATTAGGGATGTGCAAAAATCGAATCGATCGATAAACAGCCCACTTTAGTATTTTAGTTTGTAATTAACTAATTATAGTTTTTGCAAGTTTGTAAATATAGTCTTCGTACTCTATCTGTTTTTTATTAATGCAAATTCTCATTATCATTCTTATCGGGTAAATAGAAAATCGAACCGTTAAGGACTTAAAATCGATAAACCGAAAACTAGTAAAAATTATTTTATTGGTTTAACATATTTAAAAATTAAAAATTAATAAACCAAACCGATAATGTATAAAATCGAACTGAAACGACCGATGCACACCCTATATATAAGAATTAAGCATCCTGTAATTAATATTTCAGCAGGTTAATTATATTCAGAAATTAGAGGAACATTTTGCATTTTATCCAATTTATTAGTATATACTTAAAGTGCCTTTGATTAGGCTCCCATTTCCTCAAAACAAAAAACACAATCCAACATATTGCTTAATTTTTCTTGAGTAATAATATTCCACTAATTATTTTTAAGAGAAATCAATTTCTAAGATACTTAAAGTAACAACCAGATCATGACTAGATGCATTATTTCTTGAAGGATTTTGAACCGTACGTACCCCTAAAGGACCAAGGCCGGACAAGACCAATTACAAATATATAATAATCTATTAATGATTAATAATAATAATAATAATAATAATAATAATAATAATAATAATAATAATAAAGTAGAATCTTGGAAAATACAAGTTTGTTGGATGGGTGTCAGGTCTAACATGAACCTCGTCAGTTTTGTCTCTACAATACTAGTGTAATTTAATTATATAAATTGCTTCGATAATATATATATATATATATATAATCCTACTTACACATTATAATTTTCATTTGTCTCCTTCATGTACAACACTACAGCTAGCTAATAAAACCCGAATATTTTGGTAATACCAATCGTTTATATATATATATATATATATATTAATGCACGCACGGTGTAATCGAAAATAAAACGATTATATCGTACTGAGTTTAATTAAGAGTTACTACAGTGTCAAAGATTTTGTTTTTACGTTATTAGATCTTCTAAATGATAGTAACTATTAGTTAGGAGCATGAAAAGATTTAGACCTCCCTAATCCTAAGATCCCTAACCTTAGGATTAGGAAGAAATAATGCCTCATGAATTGGTCTTTTGATATGATGATTATTGACAATCATTTATACTCCCTCCGTCCAATTTTACTTGGTCCTTATATTATTTTGGAATATCCAACAATATTTGTTCGCTTTATAGAACTAAAAGACAATTTTACACTTAGTTTATAATTTACCCTTATTATAATTATAGTCATTTCCCTATTACATTTTTCAAAACATCGTATTTATTATATTCAAAGGGTAATTTGATAAAATTACTATATCGTTTATTACTTCTTAATCCTTGTGTCAAATCAATAGGGGTCAAATAAAATTGAACAAAGGGAGTACAATTTTTTGGAGCTAATCGTGGTTAGGATAAAATTTAAAGAGATCTCGTATCTCATATCTTGTATTTTGTATTTCTTAGAAGTTACAACAGTCAAACTCAGTCTCTTTCAAGGAGGTTAGCCTTCATATGTACAAATTTGTAGAGTTTATCGTGGTTAGGATAAAATCTAAAGAGATATCGAATCTTTTAGAAGTTACAACAGTACTCCAACGGCTTGAGGAGGTTAGGCTTCATATTAATTCCTATTGTCCATGTATTTTGTTATGTTCTATTCGTCTCTTTATTAGTTTCACGCTCAGTCTTTTTAGTAAGCGTATAGATGTTGGGATCTAGCCTAACCTCCATTAAGAAGGTGGCTTAAAATAACATTCTCTCCGTCTTATTTTATGTGACACTCTTTAACTTGGCAAAGTATTTAGAAAAAAAAGAATGACTTTTGATAGTTGTGGTCTAAAATCATTCTTAGCTATTTGTGTGACTGAGAATCATTTCATTAAATGTAAAAAGAGAATTTTAAAAGTAAATTCTTTCCAATTTGAGTAAGTTGACCCTTTTTTTTTTGGACGGACAAAAATAAAAGATGTCACGTAAAATGGAACATAGGGAATAATATTAAAAATAATAATAAAAAAAAGTTACTGCCAATAATGAGTAGATAAGTTGATATTATAGGTTAAACTACACTGATAGAATAAATATTTTTTGTTGTGTGTGTGTATATGAAAGTTAAATGCTTCAATTAATTAGTACTAGTACAAAAGAATGCGTATTTTATCTACATTTGCCTTCAACTCAGGACACTGCTACATTGATTGGACCATTTGGACCCTATGTAGCACCTTGCCCATAACTACTTCCCTATCTTTTATCCTATATATATACCTAAAAAATACTTATCCAATAACCAGGGCACTCAAGACTCGCAATCAAATCTCTAAGGCAAAAAAAAAGTATAGGAAGAAAAATGGCCTGCTGGTCAGCTGAAAATGCTACCAAAGCCTATCTTAGAGCAATAAAAATGGTAAGTATCATTTAACATTCAATTTCCAGTTTATAATGTTGTACATTTTCAAATCTTTGATTTTCAATTGGTAATTTTTCTTCAGGGAAAGAGCGCAAAGGAGCCAGAGATGGCGGAGTTCATTTCAGCACTAGCTGCAGGCAACAATGCACAACTTATGGTTGTAGCATGTGCTGGTGCCAGTGCAGCTAACTCGGCCACCGTGCTAGCTCTGGTGGCTGCAGCCCACCAGACAGGTGGCCGAGTCATCTTCATCATTGGATCAGCTGACAAGCTGATCCAATTAATTGAATCTCTAGGACACAACTCAAGACACGTTGAGTTTGTCATTGGAGATGCAGACACATTACTAATGAATGACTACAGAGAAGCGGATTTCGTACTCATTGACTGCAACCTCAACAACTGTGAAGGCATTCTCCAAACTGCGCGAATGATGGGAGACAACGTAAGTGTTTTGGGATACAACGCACTTTGTATGGATTCGTGGAAATGCCAGAGCTTCAATGCTCATTTGCTTCCTATAGGGGAAGGATTGTTAGTTACAAGTAATAAAACGGCGAAAAAAGGGGGAAATTTGGGAGTTTCAGGGAAGAAAAGTAAATGGATTGTGAAAGTAGACAAATGTACAGGGGAAGAACATGTTTTCAGAATCAGGGGAAAACCAGTTGAAGCCTAAGGCTCTCTGTTTTGTGAACTCTTTTTTGATAGATTGATTGGTAGTGTTCATTAATTAGGAAAAAAACATTTTAAAAGTGTAAATAGCTGCAATTTTAATTAATTAAGCCTATTGATTAGTATATACTTTGTCGATTCATTAAATTACTGAGCTATATAAAGAATTTTCCATTGTCAATATTTGCATTGCCATAATTGAGATGTAGCATATGGTTAACATTCTCTACAAGGATATAGTACAGAAGGAATCGTGCAAATTAGTCAATATTCACGTCAAATTAATGAATACATAACATATATGTTATAAATTAATATGATTGTGTAAATATTTGTCAGATTTGCACAACTTATAGATTTGCCTAATCGAAGAACCAAGTTTGCAAACGTGTTTTCAAAAAGTAAAAACATATGAGAACACAGAATTTTTATGTGAAAACACCCGACTCACAAAAGGTGAAAAACCCAACTTGTACCTCTACAGAAATTTTTCCCAACTTCACTAAATCAACATGAGTCTCAATAAAAAGAATACAATTCCTAGTAATCTAAGCAACAACGAACTTCAGACAAACTACAACTACACATAAACCTCCCTAGGCTTATGTTCCCCAAATCTTCGAGTTTCCCACAACTTGAAGACACCACCTAATCTCATTTTATAGATCACTAAGCTAAGTAAAATAATACGACTCAACAAGAAAGAATTAAACAACTTCTTAAACGTAGACTCTACAATGAACTAGACCTGCTAAAGGATTCTCAAGACTCTAAACTTCACTGACTCTTTTTTTTTTTCTTTTTCGTCTGGATACATCTACTGAATCTTCTTCTACTTTTTAATCTATTTGCTCAAAGAATTCTACTTCCAGTTAGACTTCTCAGATATCCCACTTCTTGTTGCAGTAGAATTCTTTATTTATTAGAACTCCTTCTCAAAGAGTTCTACTTCCAGTTAGACTCCTTAGATGTCCCACTTCTTGTTGTAGTATAGTTCTTTATTTATTAGAACTCCAACTCTTTTCTACACATGTGATTGCTGAACCATCTTCCTACTTTAGTGTTACGATCTTATCTACTAGTAGCTTTATCCATTCCGCATCTTATGATATCATGTCTTCTCCTCTCTGAGATAGTGCAATGAAGGACCTGACGGATCAACATGTTTCATTGTCCTTTGTCCATCATCAAAACTCTATTGAACTCAACATATTCTCCCTTTTTAATGATGACAAACTTCCTGAGTATCAGCATCCATCCATCTTACCTGCAGCTACTAAGAAGGAACCTAAAGAATGAAACAGGTTAAACAAGGGTTATAAATATTGCACAACTCAGATATGACTTTCCCCTTTTGGCATCATCGAAAACTAATTCTTGTAGCATACACACCAAGAAGTAAGTACGCACAATTCAAAGCCACAAGGTCTACCACCAAGAAAATAGAGTAGAACAAGAAACATTTGTATGCATTAAAGATAGCAAAATTACAATGAGATCAGCATACAAAGGCAGTCTAGGAATGAAAAATAGCCAGAAAATAAAAGTCAAGCATCTTTAACATAGTTACTGATAATATGAGCTGATACCCAAAAAGCATAACAAAGGAACAGGTCAGGTAGAAGGGACATTACAGGGAATCAACAAGGATAGGTTGTGAACAATCTCACATAGGCAACACATTCCTTGTGTAGGATGTCCTCTAGGTCAGAGATCCAGGAAAGCAGGACACTTTGCATCCAAAGCAAGTTGAGGTTTATGAAGAGGGGTGCCAACACACTGCATAGAAACAAGTGGAACAACGTGGTTCACTTGACCAAGCACATCGTTAGTCGTTTGCATGGTCCAAACTTGAACAGGAACAAAATATGCCTTAAAGAGCTGAGACAACCACTAGCCATATAAGAGGACATGCCCATTTTTATCCTTCTTTCCTTTCGACAAATGTGGACCTTGTGCACCACATCAATATACAACCTATGAAGAGAGGATATTTTTTTGCGCAAGACATGCCTGTGCTGAGCCAAGGTAGGACTACCTGAGAACTTTTTGAAGTTTCTAGAGTGAAGGCTAAGTTATCTAGGGGAGGCCATTCATGGCGAACATAGTGATCCCAATCCTCATTAGGAATCCCTAAAATTCTCCCAATATCCTGAGCACCAAGAAGAATGGATTTTCCTCGAATAGTAGTGATGAATACAGAATCATGCACTAACTCTCTCCCATCAAACTCATACATCTCAGGTTTAGTAAATTTTCTCTGAGTGTCACCCAAGAAAAATAAGTCAGACCAGTCCTAAAACTCTAACTTAGAAAATTTTTCATATCAGATCAAAAACAAAACCCCCCATAATGACATGGCCCCGGATGAGGGAGCGCTTTTAGAAGTGAATTAAGTATGAAAGGATATGTGGGTTTTAGGTGGCAAAAATGATCATGACTTGGGGAAGAGAAGGAACAGGTTAGGGTACCTAATCAATCACTATGTTAGACACAAAACAATTATTATCTGATATATTTTTAACTTTCCCTTAACCTCTGCACCTAAGCTAGTAACCTGCACACTGTAATACATATCAATGTAGACTTAGTCCATTTTTCTGGATTTTGGAATACACCACATGTGAGAATTGAAATGAGAACTCATTTTAGATGTTAGTATAGAAACCAGATTTTCTAGCCAATCATTGAGGGGAGTTTATGCAATCTTAATCATCCCCAAGTCTAATCTGAATTTTTCAAAGTGTTTTCTACTTAGTACTTTAGTAAAGATGTCAGCAATTCGATTCTCAGTAGGATAAAACATTATTGAAACAAGATCTTTTTCTATATTATCATGAAAAAAATGGTGTTTTATGTCAATATGTTTGGTTCTTTTATGCTGAACAGGATTCTTTGCAATATTAGTAGCACTGGTGTTATAACACAAAATAAGAACACAACCAACATCCATACCAAAGTCCAGCAATTGTTGCTTAATCTAAAGTAACTTAGCACAACATGATCCAGCTGCTACATATTCAGCTTCAGCAGTTGACAAGGCTACAAAATTCTGTTTCTTAGTGAATCAGGAAATCAAACATGTTCCAAGAAAGTGAGCCATACCTGAAGTGACTTTTCATGTCCACTAAATAACTAGCATGGTCAACATCAGCATACCCCACAAGATTGAAACTACTACCCTTAGAGTAATAAAGACCCAAGTTTGAAGATCCCTTGAGATACCTAAAGATCCTCGTGAGTTCCCCCATCATGCTCATATAAAATTCTCCATTCACCAGCTTGCCAAATTCTTGAGTTTGATCAAATTCTACAAATTCTGATTGGACACATCCCGAATCAACAGAATAAGTTTCAAAACCTATAGATCCCCCTAACTGTGAGCTCTCCGATTGTCCCATAGACGACCAGGTAGCATTGTTTGTTGCTCTGTCCTGTGTTCTAGCTTATAGTCATCCTTTTACTACCCTTACTTTTTACCCTTATGGGACCACATAGGTCGATATGAACCAATTCCAGACACCTAGTAGTGCTTACCTAGTTTTTTGACTTGAAGGATTATTTTACTTGCTTCCCCCTTACACATGCACTGCATATTATCGTCTTTGAACTTAGTTTTAGGCAGACTTATAACCATGTCTTTTGACGCCAGAGTATTCAGTTGCTTTGAACTTTCATGTCCAAGTCTTTTGTGCCAAAGTAAAGAATCATTAGCAATAACACTCAAGCATTTTAACTATTGTACCTGGCATTCCCATGATGTCAACCTTGTACATATTTTTATGCCTTTTGGCAATCAGAACTATCTCCTTAGTGTGCAACTTTTTGACCCTACAACCTGTAGAAGTGAAGGTTACCTTGTTATCTTTATCACACAATTGAGAAATACTCAATTAGTTGTGCTTCAATCTATCCAAATGGTAGACCTCTTCCTAAGCCCTTGATTCATTTCTTCCAATCTTTCCAACTCCAATAACAGTCGCCTTTTTTATCTCCGAAGGAATATTTCCCCCTTTGAATGGTGCTAGTAAAAGGAATTTGTGTTTATTCCCAGTCATATGCCTTGAGCAAGCACTATCCATGTACCAATACTTGCTTCTTTTCATTATAGCCTGCAAAACAGTTCAAGGGTTAGTTTTAGGAATTCAGACTAGCTTAGGTATTTTTCTGTTGTAAAAAGGATGAATAAGATCCCTTCTTGTCCAGTTTAGCAACACATTCCTTGACCTGTTTCTTTTATCACTTTTAGTCCACTTTTTATTCAGAAGGTTCATGGTCCTGGTCTTGAAATTTATTGCAGTTGGACACTCAGTAGTTGGATGTCCAATCTTTCCACAAAGATAGCACAAGTCAGTGGTAGTGACATTCTCCTAACAGAACCCTATTCCAATTTTCTCACTATGAGTCCTACTTCCTATTCGGTTTACTATTCTTGAAGACTGAGTTCACCTATTTGACCTTTCTAGATCCATTTTTAGATTGGAAATTTCCTAAGTCAATTTTCTAACTTTTTTGTTTTCACCAAAGAACTCAATTTTGCATTCTTTCAACTCAGTTTCAACCTTTTGATGTTTGTCACTCATTTTAGTCTTACCTTTTTCAGTGACTATCAGTTTTAAAACCTCAGATTTTAAGTTCAACACAAGTACATCAAGCTTTTCAGCCTGTTTCTTCAATCTTTGATTCTCTTCATTAGCTTCATTTAGATAATGTTTGACCTAAAGACATTCAAATTTTTTATCAGAAAAGTCCTTAATCAGTTGATCCTTTTCATTAGCTACTTCTTGAAAATCATCTGCCAACCCATTCATTAGCAAGATTAGCTTTCTTTTAGAAAAAAAGATGCAACTTTTCTTTTAGTTCAAGAATACTTACCTTAGATTTATCATCATCCTCAAGATATAAATCCTCAGCAACCATGAATGCAATCTCATCAAAGTTTTCAGTGCCAGATTCCTCGAATCCTGAGCCATCATAGCATACTCTTTTTTCTCCTTTTGCTTAGCAGCTTTGTCTTTTAATTCTTCCTCAACTCTTTTTTTTCTCAACTCAATTTTTTATTATGGACATTGTTTGATATGATGATCAGCTTTTCCACACTTGTAGCATCCTGATTGATCTTTGTCATCAAGCTCTTTTCTGCTTCCTGAGTCATCGGACCACTTTCTGCTACCTGTTTCTCTCTTGTCTCTTCCTTTCTCTTTCCTGGAAAATTTCTTGAAATTCTTTACTAAAGAGCCTATTTGATCCTTATCTAGATCTGATCCTTCATGTACAATAGTTAGAGCATTCCAAATTTGCTTAGCAGTAGTGCAGTTTGATATCCTTTTATACTCATCTGGTCCCAGTCCACAAATTAAAATTTTTATGGCTTTAGCATTTTTCCTTAACGCTACAAGGTCATCAACTGTGAATTCCCTTCTTTCCTTTGGAACTTGTTTGCCTTCCACAGTTTCATTGGAATAGTAGGTCCCTCAGTGATCCTGTCCCATAGTTCATAATCCTCACTTTGGATGAAGTCTTCTAGCCTAGTTTTCCACTATCTAAAATGAGTTCCATCAAAGAATGGTGGCCTCACAATTGATTGTCCTTCTACGTATTCAAGAGGAGGTGCAGTATTCATCATGATCAATTCTTAGGTGTTAGCCTTTAATAGGAAAACCTGCTCTGATACCAATTGTCAGATATACACAACCTATGAATTTGCCTAATCGAAGAACCAAGTTTGCAGACGTGTTTTCAAAAAGTAAAAATATATGAAAACACAAAATTTTTATGTGAAAATACCCAACTCACAAAAGGTGAAAAATCACGAACTGTACCTGTACAGGAATTTTTCCCAACTTCACTAAATCAACATGAGCCTCAACAAAAAGATTACAATTTCTAGTAATCTAAGCAACAACGAACTTCAGACAAACTACAACTACGCATAAACCTCCCTAGGCTTATGTTCCCCAAATCTTCGAGTTTCCCACAACTTGAAGACACCACCTAATCTCAGTTTATAGATCACTAAGCTAAGTAAAATAATACGACTCAACAAGAAAGAATTAAACAACTTAAACGTAGACTCTATAATGAACTAGACCTGCTAAAGGATTTTCAAGACTCTAAACTTCACTGACTTTTTTTTTTGCTTTTTCGTCTGGATACATCTACTGAATCTTCTTCTACTTTTTAATCTATTTGCTCAAATAATTCTACTTCCAGTTAGACTCCTCAGATATCCCACTTCTTGTTGCAGTAGAATTCTTTATTTATTAGAACTCCTTCTCAAAGAGTTCTACTTTCAGTTAGACTCCTTAGATGTCCCACTTCTTGTTGTAGTATAGTTCTTTATTTATTAGAACTCCTCCTCACCACCAATTCTTTTCTACACATATGATTGTTGAACCATCTTCCTACTTTAGTGTTACGAACTTATCTACCAGTAGCTTTATCCATTCCGCATCTTATGGTATCGTGTCTTCTCCTCTCTGAGATGGTGCAATGAAGGACCTGATGGACCAACATATTTCATTGTCCTTTATCCATCATCAAAACTCTATTGAACTCAACAATATCATCTCTAAATTAGTATAGATTTCTTTTAGGAATTGAATGGGCCAGCTCTTTCACCAACTATGTACTTAGGGGGCGGATCTACGTGGTCTGTTCCAGGTGCTCAAGTATCCATTGACCCCAAAAAAAATTTTGTGTATCTATAAAGATATGCACCCAATGAACAAGAAATCTCATGGATGCTTTGGTTCATGTTGCCTTTCTACGGTTCAAAGCAAGCTACACCTACCAAATGAGCACCTTTACCAAACGTTTTTACCTTAAAATGCACTTGTCAAATGAGCACCCACAGTCTTTAAATCCTGGATCTACCACTGCATACACACACGTTCTGGTTTGTGCTAGCTGACTAGTATATTATTATTTTTCTTGGTGTTTGTACTTGTCATTCATTCTTAATCAAAGGGGTTACAAGTCTAATCTGGTGGGCAAATACCAAATCAATAATTTAAGTATGAATTCGATCAATAATGTTAGACTAAATTTATTTGAGCTAATTATAAAGAGGATCGTGAAAAGATGCTGATGATCTGCAACTCATCCACATGAATAACAGCGCTAAATGCACGTGTACCTGTGTTCATCATGGTGATTAAATATAATTAATAAAAATTTTAATGTATTTGTTTTAGAATATCAAGATTGAATGAAGTATCATCTCTCTGTTCATTTTTATTTATTATTATTTGATTTGATATATTCATTAAAAAAATAATTATTAATATAAGTATTTTAGTAAATTATCCATATTAATTAATGTTAAGTATTAGATTTTAGAAAATTATTTGGAGAATAGTTGCTAATTAAGGATAAAACATGAAAAAATATAGTTATCGTTTTTTGCTATATTAAAAGTGATAAATAAAAATAAAAATTTATGTGAGAAATTAATGAAAAGTAAAAGTAAACAGAGGGATAATGTTTAAACCATCTTTATCTTTTCATTAATAAAATGTTAAATAGAAGTTTAAATCCAGATAAGGGTCCCAATGGACATGTAATATCGAATCATAATTTGGAATTAGATTGATTCGAAGTTAAAGTGAAAGTTTTATTTGAGTATATAATTTGAATTTTTTAAGTTGTATTTTTTTTTCATAAACATCAAAATTTCACAAGTTCTGAAAACTATAAAAAAAATTCAATTCTTATACAATCTTATCAAATGAGCAAATCATAATTCATAAACAAGATATCAAAATATCTTAGTGTGCCGCATTTATGAACTGCATATTTTAATGTTCATTCTATAAATAAATATTTGTGGCTATAAACTTTTAAATACATATAATTTTATAAAAATCCACAACTCAACGATAGTAATAACTTGTTACTTTTAAATATGATTCTTTTATATGCCACTGAAACTCTATTGAACCCGAGCATGAATCTTTCTACAACAATTAATTAAAATGACGTCTTTTTAATATACAAAATATAAATTTATAGGTTAAATTTTACATTTTAAACAAATTAAAATGATGATTTGAAATCTCAAATCAAGCCTTTTGGAGCATATGAGATTTGAAATCATAATCCTAATCCAAATGTGTTTAAAATTATAATTGTATATCGCATATTCAAATGCAAGCTATTACAAGTATTTTAGTTAAATTATCCTTTAAATGAGTATTTTCTTGAGGAAAGTGCAGAAGATAAGTATGACAACTAATTAGAATGGTCTAGAGGGGGTAGCTAGTATCTATCAAGGTATAAAGGGAGGTCGGGATGTGGAAACAAAGTTTTATTATAATTGAAACTATATATAAAGAGTAGGAGTACTCTTATTGACGTGAGATCTTTTGAAAAATAGTATAAACTTGGTCTAAAGCGAATAATATTATATTGAATTAAGAGAATTTTTTAGCTGACATAATCAAATAATTAACTAATATTAGAGTCAATATCCNNNNCGATGAGACGAACATGAAGATGGCGAAGCAATTGGCGATGTTCTGTTTACTACCTTTACCATGTCAAAGATAACTTAGAGACACACACGTACAAGAAGTTATGGTCTTCGACGACCATAAATAGTTGATCATATGGTTGACACATAGTAAATCTTGTACATTTACCAGTAAGTTGTATAATAATGGACCACATGCTACTTAGTTCGAAGGAAGACCTTTGGATTATGGTGATAAACCACACTTAATTTAGTTCAAAAAGAAAAGATTGTTGGGTGTGCGAATAAAGTTTTATATTGATATTTTGAAGAAAAAAAAACTAGTATGACTTCTCCAAATTAGCAAGTTGGTGCAAATATGTCCACCATTAAGTTAACACTGCCAGTACAACATCCTAATATTTAGCTTACAGCTTGACTGAAATCTCTCCTCTCATTTTCATTTTCTTAAATTATATCATATTATTTCTTGGTATATGTCAAGGACAATAAAGTAGAATAATAAAGAAAGTTCCAAGAAGTGTCTTTTTGTGGCCAATTGGGAAGAATAGTTAAATTCTGTTTCTCCATAAACTTACCACAAGGGCAGAATCAGAAGATAATAATATATAATTGGGGCCTCTAAAGACCAGGGGACAGAGAATTTATGCAAGCTGTTTCTCTGTTAGACAAGAAGCTCTTAACTTGATTGGATCTACATCTCTGCTTCCCTATCCAAAGGCAAACCAAACTGTGACTTGTTCTGCTTCTGAACTACCGGCTAGTCTTATGCTAAATTTATGCAAGCTGTTTCTCTGTTAGACAAGAAGCTCTTAACTTGATTGGATCTACATCTTTGCTTCCCTATCCAAAGGCAAACCAAACTGTGACTTGTTCTGCTTCTAAACCAAACTCGGGTTGCCGATTCAAAAAATCAAATATGAATTTGAAAAAATTAAATTTTTATAATTAGTAAAAATAAAAAATATAAACTTTTTATATTAAACATTGATTTTTATTTTATTTTTTTCTTAAAATTTAAACTAAACATGTCCAGTAAATTGATAGTTATTAAAATGTTAATTAGAAACTTTTAATTAATGATTAAGAAATAATTGTTAAAATGTCAACTAAAAATAATTAATTAGTTGTTGAGACGTTAATTAGCGGAAAAAAATTAAATTCAATTAAAAAATAAAAGAACTTTAAAATTTAAGTGGGGTAGATTTATGGGAATGAGTTGAAAATAAAAAAAATCATCATGCGGTGCGGAGTGAGATGGCACGATTTAAAAAATTTGCGGGTTGAGCTCAGCCCATCCAATTGTTCATTTCCTATTCATACTATATTTATTAGGTAAAGGACTTTTTTGACCCATTAAATAATAATAAAGGCATTTATATTGACGGCTATAGCCTTATTTTTCAAGCATTCCTGGCATATCATTAAACATGATGTTATTGAGGCTGTTAAGAATTTCTTTATCACTGGAAAGTTATATAGACCAGTGAACTGTACCTTGGTAACTCTTGTGCCAAAAGTGACCAGTCCTATCTCTGTAATGGAATATAGACCAATTACTTGTTGCTCAGTGCTCTATAAATTTTTTCTAAAGTGTTAGCCAAGAGATTACACAATGTTATCCACAATGTCATTAGTGATAACCAGAATGGATTTATCTCAGGAAGAAGAATTGCTGAGAACATAATCTTAGCACATGAATTGGTGAAGGCATACACTAGAAAGAACATTTTCCCTAGATGTATGCTGAAAATAGACCTTCAAAAAGTTTATGATTCTGTGAAGTGGAGATAGTTAGAACAGTTGATGCAAGAATTGAGATTTTCTAATAAGTTGACACAATGGATAATGACTTGGGTTACAACAGTCAGTTCTTCTATAGTTGTGAATGGGAAGCCCTCTCAGATTTTTCAAGCTGCAAAACGTCTAAGGTAAGGTGATCCAATTTCTCCATTTTTATTTGCTATAGCCATGGAATACCTCAGTAATCCCTCAATGGACTCAAGGATGATAAGAGCTTCAAATACCACCCCAAATGCTTCAAGTTAAAAATCACTCACCTAAACTTTGTTGATGACTTACTGCCTGTTTGGCCAAGCTTATAAAATCTGCTTATTTGGAAAAGTACTTT
>DF361900.1:4040-34712 GCA_000787875.1 Solanum virginianum
CGATCGGCTGTTAATTGATTGGTCGTAGGTTCAAAATTTTGTTGGTCCTCGATTATAAGTTCTCGTTGACCACGACCTACACGAACTAGGCTATCTACCGCTTTTAAACCTGTTTGCATAGGTTGTCAATCCTTTGCTATTTTTCCTACTCTGTCCCAGTTCTCCCCCTCTACTTTATTTGATTTCACAGGGGCAGAGAATACCACTCTATCAATAACAAGAAAACAGTAGCAATTCCATTTCAAATAGTTTGAGCTTGTAAGCAACCTGCTATCTATCGATAGGCGAGAATAGTCTGCTATTGACTGCTTCGCTTATCTATTCTATTATGGACGGTTTGGAGATATCATAGACAATAACTCCCCCTGAACACAACTTACAACTTTCATCATAATGTGCTCTCCAAAGAGCAACTTTTCTTAAAATCTCACTCAAAAGGTGCTGAGTTAGAATCCTATTCTAACTAAGGATTCCTGTGGTTCAGGAGGATCCAATGCTTCTTCAGTTTGAGAATCTTCCTCTTTGTCACTTGCGGCCTGGACGGCTCGATTCGGCCGAGCCTATAGGCGTGGTGTTTTGTCCATAGTTGGATCGACAAATTGATTGGCGATTTGCCTTGCTTTGGTTACTTGCTTGATTGAAAGATTTTTCCCATTGGACAACTACTATGACTGAATGGATTGCCTCTATTAAACCTAGCCTTTCTAATCATCCTTTGGGTTGTAATAGGAGATTCGGTCCGCATATAGTATCTCATAAAGGTGCTGAAGGTAAAAGGATCCTTTGAGTTTGAGATCTGCCCAACACTCAGACGTATGTCTGGTTCACTAGGTTCTACCACTGCAGGGCCCAATCATACTCAAAAGAAGAGTTTGATCCTGGCTCATAAGGAACGCTAGCTATATGCTTAACATATGTAAGTCGAATGTTATTTTTAGGGAGCTGGTGATTACGATTTCCTATTGACTTTATCTTAGGTGACAGGGGTAAGAGAACCCTTATTGTTGTAATTCCATGCTAGCAAGTTAGTTGCATATCGACTTGCAGAATAATTATATCAATATACACAAAAATCGAAATTGGAACTGGAAAGGTAAGTGGAGGAAGCTGTGAAGCTTCTAACTCTAATTACCAACTCAGGACTATATTAGTATAAAGCAACATTATCCCTTTAATAAATGTGTTGCAGAACCTTTGGCCATGAGAGGGCTGAAAAGGAAGCTCGAACGAAGTGAGAGGGTCTTTTGGCTTCCTCAGGGCCGTGTGAAGCTTAGCTTGCTTTAGCAGCCATGTGATGATTCAAGTTCATGCATTTCTTCATGAATATTCATAGGTTAGTCTACTAAAACAAATCTGGAAGCATAGTGGTGAACTGCTTCGCCTATCTGGCCATCGGCAGGGCCCTAGACCTAAGCAAATCTATAATTTATAAGTCCTCGTGCCGAGATAGCCTTCTTCCAATAGGGAAGAAAGTAGATAGTAGTTTCTTTACTTATGTGGCATACAAAATGGTTATGCCATTTTGGGCTTTGCTCTAACTAAAACTATTATCTCTTCTCCCCATTAATGGCCTTTTTGATCTCATTCGTATTCGAAGTTCATTAGTAATCATTTACGGTGGGTGGATAAGTAGAAGAGGTGTGTTTAGACTAACTAGCCGAGAAGGCTAGTGAGGTTCCTGCTATGGTAAAGTGAAAGATCTTTCACTATAGTGGGAAGAAGAAAAGTGGGAGCGACCCGAGTCTCCTATCGGCTGTCGATCTATCTCATATTTGCAGAAGAAAGAACTTGCTTAATGCCATGCCGATCTTGTTTGCAAAATATAAGAAATCAAAGTATTTTGGCATCTCTCATATCTCATAAACCAATCCAAAAAGGGGTTGATTAGAAAATTAGTGATGTCTACTCAATCTAAATGTTGGGAAGAACTGAAAGTGGTTGCTTCTAAACCCTATGGTTCACATCAATTACCCTTTAAATTCAAGTTGGGTAGGGGAAAGGCTCTCAATCCCTAATTGAAGGCGAAGATGATCGATTCTCTTTTTTGAAGGGAATTAAAGCCTAAGGAGATTAGGCTCTTTCCAGACGAGCTGGTATTAGATGGTGAACGAGAAGAGGCAAATTGGTTTATGATTGAATCTCAGAGGCATTCTTATCATTTGGTATATCCAAGTCCATGGCCAATTTTGGGCCACAGGAGATCCGAACCCACCTACACGAACTAGGCTATCTACCGCTTTTAAACCTGTTTGCATAGGTTGTCAATCCTTTGCTATTGAACCCATTTTTTATCCTTCAAGAAAAAATTCATTCTTTTCATAAAAAATAGGAGGGAAAAGTCAAGCTTAAAAGCTTAGACAACCATAATATCCAGCGACACTGCTACATAGAATGGTGCGGGGGCCATGACACTTCCTGGACTCACCTTCAAATGATAAGTATCCAAAATTATTAAACAAGTCTTAATATGCATGAAAGAAAAATAGATATTATCCTCGGAGTTGAGGACTCACCAAAGCTTCTTCAAGCAAACCAACTAGCCAACGAAACTTCCAGCCCGATATGAATGCAACAAATGTACTTAAACATCATTTTCAAAAAGTTTCAAACACATATATAAAAAAAAATTACCAAAACTTGTTATCATGAACATGTATGCATGCAAAAAAATGACATGAGGGCTGAAACTCAAGTATGCATTAGTAGTTGAAATGTACTAACTATGCAGGGTAATATGCAACAAAGACATAAGCTATAATAATCAAGATGCATAATCATAATCAATGGATATAAATATAATATGACATGTATGATCAATGCTTCTATTAAAACGTGCATGTAAATATTCAACTTGTATAAGATAATATACCTATGTAGAAGGAGACCTTAATGGACATATAAGACCAAGCGAGCTACTATTTGGAATCCCAATGCATAACACCCCATCAGAGAAGGTGTGGGTCTACTTGCCAAGGTAAACCATACTTGACCTCACTTTGTGGGTAACTTGATGTAGATGGATCCACTAGTAAGCCCTTTTAGGGAAATAACATAATCCTATGGTAGCACATAGTTTAGCGACTAAGACTTTCTAAAAGGACCCCTTGAGTCGAGCCCCCACCTTAAGCCTCAATCGGTGCTAAGTCGAATCCCATGGAATACTTGGAATAATCATAGGTTTAATCATAACACGAATAACTTGTAAAAGACATGATAACATGGCATGAGTAGCTCATTCACATACCTGACCCCTACATGGGCATATACCTTATACTAGAGGATAGAAAACAATACATGAACTTGACCCCTTCTAGCAGGTAATACATTTTGCATAAGGGTAGAAACTTATAACATACTTGACCCCAACTAGTGAGCTTAGCTTGAATATGAGGATAAAATAGTAATCATTCTTGACCCCTCAAATAGATATAATTTGCTCACAAGAGGGTAGAATTATAGAATAAGCCTCAACTTGTCACTTGTAAATCATATAAACCTTTCATGAGCTTAATATAAGCTTGGGAGCCCATAATTATCATGAAAACACTTGACTTGCAAATCATGCAATAATTCATCATCAACTTAAGATTCCTTGTCATGTAGTTTAGTCAAAAATAAAGGGTACATGAACACATACTCAAAATCATGCAATTAGATAGTATAAGACATGAAAGAGTGAAATTAAATCATTTTAAAGTCATACAATTCAACCCACTAAAATAGTAGTAATAAAACTCCTATTTTGGGTGTCATAAGATCCATCAAAAGTTCACAATGTAGCATAGTTTCCATGCTTCATATCATGCATAGCTAAAATAATTTCAAATCAACTCATGGCATAAGCTTTCAATAGCAATTCATACATAATAACTCAATATTTGATAAAATCAATCATAACCCATGTTCATAATGAATAATAAAAGTTACTCATGAAGAATACAACTTGAAATCATGAAATTTTCATAAAAGAGAGGATTGGGCTCCATAGGTGAAAGGACCCATGGATGAAGACCCACATACCTAAACTTGAGATTTTCTTGAAGGAAACTTGAGGAAACCTTGAAGCTTGGATTAAGTTCTTGAATTCAAAGTGTGTTCTTGAGATTCTTGAAATTGAATAGGGGATTTGATGAAGAATTGGGAGGGTTTTGAGAGGGTTTATGAAGTGAAGCTTGGATTGGGTTCTTGAAATCCAAAGTGTGCTCTTGAGATTCTTGGAATTGAATGGAGGGTTAGGTGATGATTTGAGAGGGTTTTGAGAGAAAAATGGCTAAGTATAGAGGTTTTCATGTTTTGATGGGCATTAGGTTATTACCCGAATGCCCTTGGACTAAACAAGAAAACTGGGGAATAATTTGCTCTAGTTTGGGCCCCAGACGTGACATGGACAAGGTATGCATGCCAAAATACACTATGGCACGCCCCAAGTGCATCATGGCCTGGGCGTACAGGGCCACAGAAATTCTTTCCCGCAGCGAAAAATACAGGTCTTCTAAAATTAGAGGGCTATTCTTTTCCCACTCAATTCCCCCCTCCCCTCCCCAAACAAGAATATGAAGTCGGATTTTTGAAATCATACATGAATTTTGAGGTATTCGAGAAATACATTTATAAGGCATTTTGAAGCATATGAAGGGCTTACAATATCTCCCCCTTGGGAATATTCATCTCAAATGTCAAAGAAACACATGTAAAAGGAGTAGTTACGAAACTTCCAGCCCGATATGAATGCAACAAATGTACTTAAACATCATTTTCAAAAAGTTTCAAACACATATATAAAAAAAAATTACCAAAACTTGTTATCATGAACATGTATGCATGCAAAAAAATGACATGAGGGCTGAAACTCAAGACTTGAAATCATAGATAAGACTTAATTTATTACCTTCAACTTGATTAGAGTGAAAGAGGTATGGATATTGTTTCTTCATGTCCGCTTCGACTTTCTAAGTGACACTTTCAACTTGTTGATTCCTCCAAAGGACTTTGACAGATGCCACATCTTTATTCCTCAACCTTTTCACTTGCCTATCTAATATCTTTACTGGGACCTCCTCACAGGTCAAGTTCTCCTCCCTTTGCCTCTAAGGGCACTATAGCACTTGGGTTACCCACACACTTCCTCAATATAGACACATTGAAGATCGGGTGAACTATGCTCATATCTGTAGGCAACTCCAATTCATAGGCAACGTTACCAATTCTCCTCAAAATTCTATAAGGTCTCACAAACCTTGGGCTCAAGTTCCCCTTCTTGCCAAATCGGACCACACCCTTCATTGGTAAGACCTTCAAGTAAACCCAATCATCAACATTAAATTCAAAGTCTCTCCTCCTCATATAGGAATAAGACTTTTGTCTACTTTGAGCCATCTTCAATCTCTCCCTTATCAACCTCACCTTCTCCAAAGCCTCCATAACCAAATCTAGGCCTAACAAAGCCATTTCTCCCACCTCAAACCACCCAATCGGGGATCTCTAATGCTTACCATATAAGGCTTCAAAAGGAGCCATGCCAATACTAGAATGGTACCTATTTTTGAAAGCAAACTCAATAAGTGGAAGATCTTCATCACAAATACTCTTGAACTTCAAAACACAAGCCCTAAGCATATCCTTAAGAGTTTGAATTGTCCTTTCCGCTTGACCATCCTTTTGAGGATGGAAAGCCATGCTAAGCTTGAACTTGGTACCAAGGCCCTTTTGGAAGATCTCCAAAAATTAGAAGTGAATTGAGCACCACGATCCTATATAATAGACAATGTACCGCATGCAACTTAACGAACTCATAAATATAAAACTTGGCATAATCTACGGCACCATAAGTCGTTTTAACCGGCAAAAAGTGAGTCAACTTAGTCATCCTATCAACAATAACCCAAATAGAATCAAAGTGCTTCCTAGTCTTTGGCAACCCTATCACAAAATCCATATTGATCTCTTGCCACTTCCAAGTAGGAATTTCTATGTCTTGACCTCGGTCACCTGGCCTTTGATGTTTGGCTTTCACTTTTGGCAATTGGTAATCTCTTCCCACTTCTATGTAGGAATTTCTATGTCTTGGGCTAGGACACCTGGCCTTTGATGTTCGGTTTTCACTTGTTGGAAATTGTGACAACCGGCTACAAACTTGGCAATATCTCTTTTCATACCACCCCACCAATACACCTCCCTCAAGTCTCTATACATCTTTGTGGAACCAGGGTGAATAAAGTAGGACAAATTATGTGCCTCTTTCGAAATCAATTCCCTCAACCCATCAACATTAGGCACACATAACCTACCATGGTACCTAAGTACACCATCTCCCCCTTGGGAGAAAACCTCTACTTTACCATCTTTAACCAAATCTTTCAATTCTAGCAAGGCGGGATCAAGGTCTTATTTTGACTTGACCTCTTCAACCAAAGAAGATTTGGAACCATCAAAAACCACTGCACCACCATTTTCAACTTCGTTCAACCTAACTCCCAACCTAGCCAACCAATACTTCTCTAGCCACCTCCTTGTTACCATCATCAATATGAGCTAGACTACCCATGGACACTCTACTTAGAGCATTGTCCAAAATATTAGCCTTGCCAGGATGATAGTACACACTCATGTCATAATCCTTAAGGAGTTCTAACCACCTTCTTTGACTCAGGTTAAGATCTTTTTATGTGAACACATATCGGAGACTATTGTGGTTGGTAAATAAATCTACATGAACCCCATACAAATAATGATGCCATATTTCCAAAGCAAATACCATGGCCGCTAATTCAAGATCATGAGTGGGATAATTACACTTATGCACCTTTAGTTGCCTAGAAGCATATGATATAACCTTGCCATTTTGCATCAATACACAACCCAAACCAATCCCTAAAGCATCAAAATAAACCAAAAACTCTTCTAGCCCTTCCGGTAAAGCCAAAATAGGAGCGGAGATAAGCTTGTCTTTCAAAGTTTGAAAACTCTTTTCACATTCATCGGTCCAAACAAATTTTGCTTTCTTTTGGGTCAACTTTGTCAAAGGGGATGC
Source organism: Solanum virginianum (assembly GCA_000787875.1). Lineage (NCBI taxonomy): Eukaryota > Viridiplantae > Streptophyta > Magnoliopsida > Solanales > Solanaceae > Solanum > Solanum virginianum. Next base: position 11,071 of record DF361900.1, read on the forward strand.
AAGTGAAGATAAACCATTCACAAAGTACCCTGCTAAATCCAAGAAACTCCTAATATCCATCAGAGTAAAGGGCCTAGGCCAATTCCTTATCACCTCCATCTTCTTAGGGTCTACTTTAATCCTATCACCTAACACCATATGTCCTAGGAATGCAACCTCTTTCAACTAAAATTCATACTTATCATATTTGGCAAACAACCTTCCATCCCTTAAAATTTGCAACACCACGCTCAAATGATTCACATGCTCTTCTTCACTCCGAGAATAAATCAATATATTATCTATGAAGACCACCACAAACATATCAATGTAGGGTTTAAAGACCCTATTCATGAGATCCATAAATATTGTGGGTGAATTAGTTAAGCCAAATGACATTACCACAAATTCAAAGTGCCCATACCTAGTCCAAAAAGTCATCTTGGGAATATCACACTCCCTTACCCTCACTTGGTCGTACCTAGACCAAAGATCAATTTAGAAAAGTGTTGTAGTTGATCAAATAGGTCATCTATCCTTGGTAGGGGATACTTGTTCTTTATAGTAACTCTATTGAGTTATCGATAGTCGATACACATTCTAAGAGAACCATCCTTTTCCTTACAAACAACACTGGTGCACCCCAAGGAGATTTTATAGGCCTTATTGAACCCTTCTCCAATAAATCCCTCTGTTGATCCTTAAACTCATTCAACTCCGTTGGGGCCATACGATAAGGGGAATGGAAATAGGTTATGTATCAGGGAGGAGGTCTATACCAAAATCTATGTCCCTTTGGGGAGGAACACGGGGAAGCTCATCGGGAAAGACATCAAGAAACTCATTGACCAGTGGAATTGACTCAATGGGAAGGACTTTAGACTCAACATCCCTAACCCTCACAAGATGGTAAATGCAACCCTTAAAAATTATTTTTCGAGCTTTAAGACAAGAAATGAATCTACCCTTAACCACCACATTACGACTTTCCCACTAAAGGATGGGCTCATTAGGAAATTAGAACCTAACTTTACGGGTTCTACAATTAATAGAAACATGATATACATGTAACCAATCCATCCAAAGAATAATATCAAAATACACCATGTCAAGTTCAACAAAATCACAAGGCAAGACTTTATGCAATATAGACATGGGACAACCACTATATGCTCTTCTAGCAATAATGGACTCACCAACAGTGGTAGACACTTCATAGGGTTCACACAACAATTCGGAACACACATGAATCTTATTGGCAACAAAAGGAGTGACGAAAGAAAGAGTGGCACTCAAATCTAATAATGCATACAAATCTTAATCAAAAACCTTTAACATACCTATAATAACATCGGGCACCTCATCCAGTCCTTGCCTTCCTTAGAGAGCAAAGGACCGATTTTGTCTTTGAGCACCCCTTTGCTGGCCTCCCTTTTCCCTTTGACCCACATTAGCATCTTGGCCTTGAGGATGACCATCCCTACCCTTATTTTGAGTATAAGGGCAATTAACAATCTTGTGACCCACTTTACCACAACCATAGCAAGCATTAGAGTCCCTTAAACATGAACCACCATGATTTCTCCCATACTTTTGGCACCTCGGATTAGTCATCCCACTATTCCTACCTTGAAATCTTGTGTTAGGCACCCCATCATTAGCAAACCTCTTGTTTGGAACATTAGAGGACCCTTGGCCTTGGAATTTGTGACCTTAACATGGCATAAGTAGCTCATTAAAAACCTTGGGTTAGGCACCCCATCATTAGCAAACCTCTTGTTTGGAACATTAGAGGACCCTTGGCCTTGGAATTTGTGACCTTATTGGAAACAACCACCCTTGGCACCTTGGAAACCACCATTAAATTGAGCCCTCTTGGACTCCCCACTTATGTTCTTTCTAAGTTTCTCCCCCTCAAGTTTTTCGGCATATGTCATAAATCGAGAAAAGTCCATATCACCCACAAGCATAGCGGTTCGGCACTCTTCATTGACCAAATTGGAAACCCCCAACATAAACTTGTTTGAGTTCTAACCATCTTCTTTGTCTCAAGTTAAGGCCCCTTTGGGTGTACACATATTGTAAGCTAAACCCCCAACATAAACTTGTTTATTCTTGATCTAGGATCTGCAACCAAATGAGGAGCATACTTTGAGAGCTTGTTGAATTTGAGGGCATACTCTATCACACTCATAGAGACTTGCTTGAGATTCATGAACTCCATCATTTTTTTCTCTCTCAACTTAATAGGGAAGAATCGGTTGAGGAAGGCGGCCTTAAATTCCTCCCAAGGAATAGCATCATTGTTTTCCCTCTCCAATTTCCATTGATGTCACAACCCATACCTAGGGTCTAGGAGTGACACGGCGAATGGGGACTCGAAAGTCCCCAAACAAGTCTCAAAGTACAAAGATTCCACATTATTGGTTTGGAAGCATATTTAAAAGTAAACATATAGTTCTAGGGATGGGAAAGTAGGACCCATGCTATGGGGCATTTGAGGGAAAAGGATTAGCATGAATTCACATAACACATAATGACTAGGGGCCGGGTAAGTATGACTCACGCTATGGGGGCAATTCTGGACTTAGGGTCCTTCCATCACAACATATAACCAAACCATAAATCACATAACCAACTAATGTAATGATAATAAAAGTCATTCAAAGCAATATAAAAATCACTTCAGTGCACTCATAAACATGTCATGCCATGAGATTCAAGAATGGAAGAATTGGAACTACTTGGGAGAAGGAGAACCTAATACCTTAGGCTTGAGTAGATTAGAAAAGATGAGGATATCACTTCATCATGTCTAACTCCGCCTCCCATTTAGCACTCTCCATATGTTGGTTCCTCCAAAACACCTTTATCGAAGCCACAACCTTATTACAAAGTCATTTTACTTATCTATCCAAAATCTCCACTGGAACCTCCTCATAGGACAAGTTTTCTTCCACCTCAATACTCTCGAAAAGTACAATGGTGTTAGGGTCACCAACCATCTTTCTCAACATAGACACATAGAAGATCGGGTGAATAGAACTCAAATCCAAGGGTAACTCCACCCTATAAGCCACATTCCCAATCCGCTTAATAACTTCATAAGGGCCCATATATTGGGGACTTAGCTTGCCTTTTTTGCCAAAACATATCACTCCCTTCATAGGTGAGACTTTCACAATTACCCAATCCCCAACTTGAAATTCAAGACCCCTCTTCCTAACATCTAAATAAGACCTTTGGCGACTTTGAGTCATCTTCAACATCCTCCTAATCAAATTCACTTTCTCTATAGCCTCCATAACTAAGTCTGGGCCAATCAAAGCCTCCTCCCCCAACTCAAAGTACCCTACAAAAAATCTACACCACTTACCATACAATACCCCAAATGGGGCCATGCCAATGCTAGTGTGGAAGCTATTATTATAGGCAAATTGGATAAGTACAAGATGGTGATCCCAATTACCCTTGAACTCCAACACACAACCCTGAACATATCCTCCAAAGTTTGAATTGTCCTCTCGGCTTGGCCATCGGTTTGGGGATGAAAGGTGGTGCACAACTTGACCTTAGTACCAATTAGCCTTTGAAACGACCTCTAAAAGTGCACAGTAAATTAGGTGCCCCGATATGATATGATAGACCTAGGCACTCCATGCAATCGTACCAACTCTCTAATGTACAACCTTACATAATCTTCGGCACCAAAATAGTCTTAACTGGTAAGAAATGAGCCTATTTAGTCATCCGGTCATGATAACCCAAATGGAGTCAAATTGCTTCCGAGTTCGAGGCAAGCCAACCACTAAGTCCATATTTATGTCTTCCCATTTTCAAGTAGGAATCTCGATGTCTTGAGCCAACCCACTGGGCTTTTGATGCTTCACCTTCACTTGTTGACAATTTGGGCATTCTGATACAAACTTAGATATGCCTCTCTTCATACCACGCCACCAATATACCTCTTTCAAACCCCGATATATCTTAGTAGACCCCGGGTGAATAGAATAATGAGAATTATGGGCTTCACTCATGATCACCTTCTTAAGGTCATCCACATTGGGAACACATAACCGATCTTGATACTGAAGTACACCATCTCCCCCTTAGGAGAAAACCTCATTATTCTCTTCAGCAACCATTTTCTTCAATTCAAAAAAGGATGGATCTAAATCTTGCTTAGCTTTTACATCAATAATCACTGAAGATTCGGCCTCATTTTAAACATGTATACCACCATCATTAGAATCGGCCACTCTAACACCCAATCTACCAAATAGTGAACATCCCTTGCCAACTCCTTCTTCCCTTCCTCAACATGAGCCACACTTCCTATAGTGAGCCTACTAAGAGCATCGACTACTATATTTGCCTTGTTAAGGTGATATAGAACGCTCATATCATAATCTTTTAAGAGTTCTAACCATCTTCTTTGTCTCAAGTTAAGGCCCCTTTGGGTGTACACATATTGTAAGCTCTTGTGATCGTTGAAAACATCAACATGCACCCCATACAAATAGTGTCTCCAAAATTTTAAAGCAATGACCACTGCCTCTAACTCAAGGCCATGAGTTGGGTAATTATGCTCATGCACCTTCAAAGTTTGGAAACTCCTCTTACACTCATTTGACCACCCAAACTTTACCTTCTTTTGAGTCAACTTAGTCAATGGAGATACAATAGATGAGAACCCATCAACGAACCTTCTATATAACCTGCTAACCTAAGAAAGTTTCGAATGTCTGAAGGAGTTAATGGTCTAGGCCAATTCTTTATCTCCTTGATCTTCTTCGGATACACCTTTATACCATTACCAAACACCACATGATCTAAAAAGGCAACTTTACCCAATGAAAACTTACATTTGCTAAATTTGGCATACAACTTCTTCTCTCCCAAGGTTTGCAAAACCAACCTCAAATGATCCATATGCTCCTGCTCACTCTGGGAATAAATGAGAATATCATCAATGAAGACAACGAAAAAACTATCAAGGAATGGCTTGAACACCTGATTCATAAGATCCATAAATATGATTGGAGCATTAGTTACCAAACGACATCACCATAAACTTGAAGTGCCCATACCATGTCCTAAAAGCCATCTTAGAAATGTCATACTCTCTAACCTTTAATCGATGAAACCCGTACCGGAGGTTCAATCTTCAAAAAGTGAGTAGCCCCTTGAAGTTGATCAAACAAGTCATAGATTCTAGGCAACATATACTTATTTTTAATGGTCACCTTATTCAATTGCCTATAATCGATACACATTCGAAGAGATCCATCTTTCTTCCTTCTAAATAACACCGGAGCACCCCATAGAGATATACTTGGCCTGATGAAACCCTTTTCTAACAAATCTTTCAATTGGTCCTTCAACTCAGCCGATGCCATAAGATAGGGAGGAATAGAGATAGGTTGAGTATCTAGAAGAAGATCTATGCCAAAGTCTACTTCCCTCTCTGGAGGAATATCGGGCAACCCTTTGGGGAACACGTCCGAAAACTCATTCTCCACCAAAAATGACTCAAGAGTAGGTAATTCAGAGGAGGGATACCGGGCAAGTCTTCGGGAAACACGTCCGAAAACCCATTCACTACCGGAACAGACTCAAGAGTAGGCAATTTACACTCCATATCTTTAACCCTTACAATGTGATATGTGCATCCCTTGGAGATCATCTTTCGAGCCTTGAGGTAGGAAATAAACCGACCTTTGATAGCGGAGTCACTACCTTTCCATTCAAGAACAGGCTCACCGGGAGGTTGGAACTTGACTTTTTGGGTTCTACAGTCTATAGTGGTATATAATGCATGCAACCAATTCATCTAAAATATTACATCAAAATCATACATATCAAGTTCTACAAGATCATACGGAAAAACCTTATGCAATACAGAAAAAAGACAACCATAATAGATCCTATGTGCAATAACAGATTCGCCCATGGGGGTATAAACTGAGTAAGGATTGCTCAAAAGTTTTGGTCTCAAACCAAACTTAATAGCCAACAGAGGAGTCAGAAAAGACAAGTTTGCACCCAGATCAACCAAAGCATAAATATCAAAATCAAAGACTTTTAACGTATTAGTCACAACATGAAGAGCCTCCTCAACTTCCTGACGTGCATGAAGAGCATAGAACCTATGTTCCTCAAGGCAACACCTTGTGGAGCTCTTTGTTGGCCTTGCCTACCTGAAGCCACCTAATGTTGACCCCTCTGAGGGTTCTTGGGATAATCTGCAACCTTGTGATTCTTATCCCACACCCGAAACAAGCACCCAAGTATTTCCAATAAGTGCCTGTGTGGGGCTTCCCACACTTTCCACACAAAGGATGTCCTTGAACACTACCAACTGGTGCCCTAGGAGAAGGCACTTAAGCATTAGCAACCTAAGCACCTGAACCTTGGCCCTGTTGGAAGCGACCAAAACTACTACCCTAAGAGTCGGAGAACCCACCATCAAAATGGGCCCTCTTAGGATCATGCACTCTCTTGAAATTACTACGAGCCTGACCTATGACTGAGAGACGAAGAAACCACCATCTACATGGGCCCTCTTAGGATCATGCATTCTCCTTCCTTTGAGTTTCTCCCCTTCGATTTGTTTGGCATAAACCATAAGTCTAGAGATGTCCATATCCCGATTAAGCATGGCCGTATGATATTTTTGTACAAGCAAGTTAGAGATACCAAAAACGAATTGTGCATTCTTGCACGGGAATTATCCACAAGTGTCAGAGCATACTTGGAGAGCTTAGTGAACTTGAAGTCTTGTACAAGCAAGTCAGAGATACCAGAAATGAACTTGTGCATTCTTGCACGAGGATCAACCATAAGTGTCGGAGCATACTTGGAGAGCTTAGTGACCTTGAGGGCATAATCCCTCACACTCATATTATCCTATCTAAGATTGATAACCTCAATCATCTTGGCTTCCCTTAGCTCAAGTGGGAAGAAATGATCCATAAAGTCAAGCTTGAACTTTTCCCAATTCACAGCATCACCAAAAACCCTCTCCATAGACCACTGAGTATACCACACCTATACTAAATCCTTCAACTGATAGGCAGCTAGTTCAACCCTCTCCTCAGAAGTGATACCCATGACATTCAATACTTTAGTGAGCTCATCAATGAACTCCTGAGCATCCTTGTCAGCCTTAGACCCAAAGAACTCCAGAGGATTAATCCGAGTGAAATCCCTCACTCTAAAAGCCGGAGTGGGATCCCGAGGAAGATTAGCGTTCCTAGTCTGAGTAGTCACCACTTGGGCAAGCATGACAAAAGGCCATATGAAATTCACCATTAGAGATAGGCTCATCCCTAGGCCCTTGAGGTGCTTGACCCTCATTAGCCAGGGCTGGTCTGGCAGGTCTACCATCAGGCATCTTCTGAAATAGAGCAAGGGTGCCATCAAGACCAACAACTAAACAAAATATTCACAGCATGACATAAGACATGAAGAAGTGAGACCATTCCTAGGACGTTGTCGTAGCCTCCCTCTCATAGGAATGGTGCAGTTCACACCCATGATTAGAACTCTACTTAATGCGGCATGTCCTAGGGCTCTGATACAATCTCTTTCACGAGCCGGACCTAGGGTCTAGGAGTGACACTACAAATAAGGACACAGAAGTCCCCAAACAAGCCTCAAAGCATCAAGATTCCATATTATCAGTTTGGAAGTACATTTAAAAGTAAACACACTATGGGGGCATATGAGGGAAAGGGATTAGCACGAATTCACATAACACATAACACATAATGACTAGGGGCAGGTAAGTACGACTCACCCTATGGGGGAAATTCGGGACTTAGGATCCTTCTATCACAACATATAACCAAACCATAAATTGCATAACCAACTCATATAACAATAGTCAAAGGTAGCCAATCAATAACATAGACTTTAACCATAGCACATAGCATATAACGTAAGGAAGCTTACAAGGTATCCAACAATGCCTCTACATAGATAGGTCGAGGACCAATACATTCCTCGAACTCACCCTCAAGTACATAAAGAAGCAAAAGTATCATAGGTAGAAAGATAGTGGATCATCCTTAGAAGATAGGACTCACCACTACAAGTAAACTTGGAATCCAAACTAAACGTCAAATGGTGGATGATCAAGGTCCTCGGTCCCTACGTGGTGAAAATCATATAGGAAAGGGTATGCGTTAGTACATTTGAATGTACTAAGTATGCAGAATTTCATGCATGAAACTTACCAAAACCTGCATTTCAATGTTAGATAACAATGGCACATATTATCAAAAGAAATATATATAACAAAGAACATAATATAACAAGATTTCATGAAACCAATGATGCAAGAAATGCAAATAATGCTCTTATATATAGTGGGGATGTGACCTTAACCAACACAAATAAGACCAAGCGTGCTATTACTTAGAATCCCGATGAAATTTCCTCATCGGTAAAGAGATGGTCTACTTGCCAAAGGTAAACCATACTTCACCTTATAGGAACAACACCCATTTCATATGAAGTAACCTTCCTTACGGGTAACCCATTTTAGATTGGATTTTTATATATAGCATATCAAGTCATATCATATCATGTCTTCTCCTTATGGGAACAACACCCATTTCGGAGGTATATTTCCTGATGGCAATAATATCCATTTTGGAAAGGAAAACCTATAGTTTAAGAAAAGGGAGAGAGCCCTTGGGGATAGTCCTGACGCCCCCAATCTATCGGTGCTAAGTCAATTCCACAAGAATACATATACGTATATATATATATACTTTCAAGAGACAATAGTCATTTCCAAACCATTTCAATCATTCTTAGGCCTTAAAGGGCAAAACATAATTCATAATTCATCATACTTAGGCTGCAATGTCAAAACATAGTCCATCGTCATAATACTCATGTATAGCAATAGCCCATTCATATACAAGATAGTGTAAGCATCCAAAATGCTCAAAGAGCTATAATCAATAGACATATATGAGATCACATTCTTGTCATAACCAATATCTTATCAAAATCATATCATAAAATGTAATTGGGTCTAACCTATTTCATAATTTCAATAAAATCTCATGAACATAAATGCATATGCTATGAATAATGTATGAATGACATAGGTAATTGAGATACACTCTAAAATCAATAGCATAACATGAAATTGAAATAAACTTATAATTAAATTCACATTTAAAGTCATGTATAAACTACCTAAAATGCCTCAAAAAGTGCTAAAAAACGTGCCTCGGAAATGCCCATAATCATAATTTCTATATATCTCAAAATCTGTGCGTGATATCAAAACACCGACTTCATATTCATGATCGGGGGAAACATTGAGTGGGAAATAGCTATAACCTCGATTTCAGAGCAACCGTAGTAAAGTTTTATTTTTCAAAGTTTACAAAAAATAGTAAGAATCCGTGCCCCTGGCACGACATGACCAGGGCGTAGATTAGTATATTTTGTTGCCAGTGTTTCCTGTTTCGGTCCAAGGCCTTGGGGTCTTAGGCCTATGCCCTTCTATGTATAAAAGTACCTATACTTAGTCATTTTTTAACTCCAAATCATTCAAGACATTCCCTAAAACCCTCTCTAACACTTAGCCAAATATTTCACCCAAATTCAAGTGTCCCAAACTCATCTTCCGATCTCAAGAAATTCATTCAAGCTTCAAGTTCTTATTTAAATCTTCATCAAGGAAATCCCTAAAGTTGAGATATGTGGGTTTCAACCATTGGGTTCTTTAACCCATAGTGCCCAACCTTCCTTTTTATGTAAATTGCATGTTTTCAAGTTGGTTATCTATAGGTATCTATCATTATGAAATTCGATGATAAACTATGTTGGAGTTTCATAAAATATTGACTATTTATGCATGTTTTGAGCTATAAATCTATGATCTATTATAAGATTTGATAAAAGGTTTCAATGTATCTTGCATTAGGGTTTTACCAAGTGTCATGGTTGATTTATATTATGTTTTCTCACATGATTTCACTCTTGAATTACATGATTTTAAACTATTATTACACACCCACCAAGTGTTTGATAAAATATCCGGTTAAAGATTCTTGAGTTATTGATGATCTATTGTATGACTTATAAGTTATGTGACTTTATGATAATGAAAGGAATGTATGTATGTATTAAATTCATGAAAAGTATCTATAATATTGCGAGTTGACCACACTTTGTTGCGGGTGTGCTATGACTCAAGCACTATAATGGGGGCTGCTATACCCATCTACCATGTTGAGGGGTATATACCTTGACCACTATGATGGAGAGGAGGGCTATGACCATCTACCAAGTTGAGAGGTATAAACCTTGACCACTTTGATGGGGTGTGCTATGCCCATCTACGAATTGAGGAGTAGATACCTCAATCACCTTCCAAGGGAGTGTTATGCCTTGGATTTCAAGTACTAGTTTGCTTGGTCTATGATGATGGTATATTCCTACATATGTAATATGTTCTATACAAACATGTTTTATTTCAAGCATTGATCATGCATGCTATATTTTTAATATACTACCTCTTGCTTATGATTATGCATTTTGATTATATTGCCTATGTTTTGTTGCATTATATCCTACATACGTAGTACATTTAAACATACTAAAGCATACTCTATGCCTACAAGATGTTACCATGTAGGAATCAGAGCTCCTCACAATCATCCTCCACGTGGTTAGTTTTTGGACATCTTGAAGATAAGCTTTGGTGAGTCCTCAAGTTCAAGGACACTAGCTATGCTATTCTTGCTTATGTTATTTCTTTATGTTTGAAGATAAGCTTTGGTGAGCCTACAAGATGTTACCATGTAGGAATCAGAGCTCCTCACAATCATCCTCCACGTGGTTAGTTTTTGGACATCTTGAAGATAAGCTTTGGTGAGTCCTCAAGTTCAAGGACACTAGCTATGCTATTCTTGCTTATGTTATTTCTTTATGTTGAACTCTTGATACTATGAGTGTGAGACCAAAAAGTGTCTTGGCCCCCCTCCTATCTATGCTAGAGGTGTTATTGGACAAGTGATTATGTTCTTTACTCTTGTTTATTTATGGTTATTTATTACTTCTCTTAGTCCTTTTATCCTTATTTTTACTCTCTTATTATTGTTTAATTACTTCCAGGACCAAGGATGTGTAAATGATATGCTAAGAGGCTTGTATGGGTTTCCATTCGTTGTGTTACGTCTAGCCCCTAAGCTTTGGTCATGACAAACTTGGTACCAGAGCACTTGGTTGTTAATGGTCCTCAGAATCCAACACACTGCATTGATTAGAGTCTTGTTCATGGTTTTGATGTGCACCACAACTATCAATAAGAGGCTGTGAGACGTTTTAAGACATGTTTCCCTTCTTCTTGATCTATATCATGCCATAGAAGTTATGGTAAGGCTTTTACCTGAATGAATGTTCTTTCCAATGCTAGATCATGCCTATTCCAAGAGGAAGAAGAGCTCATACTCCTGAGGAGCAATCGGCCCCTCCTGATCCTCATGCTCCTCAAGATGAAGGAGTGGTCGATGAAGAGTTCTGGGATACTATTACCATGCTAGCCCATTCTATGACTAATCAAATCAACCAAGGAGCCTAAGCCCCTCATGCTTCTACTCCAGCTTCTAGGGTGAGGGATTTTATAGGAATGAACCCACCAGAGTTCCATAGGTCTAAAGTGGATGAGGACCCTCAAGAATTTATTGATGATCCAAGGATTGTTTTACTTTGAGGGTATCACCAGAGTTCCATAGGTCTAAAGTGGATGAGGACCCTCAAGAATTTATTGATGAGGTGTACTAAGTGTTGTCTATTATGGGTGTTAGACTGTAGGAGAAAGTAGAGTTGGTGGCCTACCAACTCAAAAGGGTGGCCCAAATATGGTTTGCTTAATGGAAATTAGAGAAGGTGAACGGTGATGCTATCATTTGGGAGGAGTTCAAGGGGGAATTTTTCAATCGGTTCTTCCCTCTTGAGCTAAGGGAGACCAAAATGATGGAATTTATGAATTTAAAGCAAGGGTTGATGAGTGTGAGGGAGTATACCCTCAAGTTCAACTAACTCTCTAAATATGCTCCATAATTAGTGGCTGAGCCAAGGTCTAGGATGAACAAGTTTGTGATGGGTGTGTCTGATTTAGTAAATGAAGAATGTCATGCCACCATGTTGATAGGTGATATGGATTGTTTTGCCTCATGACTTGTGCCAAATAATTGGAGGGGAAAAGTTGAGAAAGAGGAGGATGGGTAAGGCCAAGAGGGCCCGTTGTGAAGGTAGATTCCAAAGTCCCAAGGGTGGCCAGTTTCATCAAGGCCTAGGGTCTTCCAATGCTCCTAATAGAAGGCTTGCTAATGACAACCCAAGGGTCAAAGGTGGTGGTGGTGTGGTGCCTTACCCATTGTGCCCAAGATGTGGTAGAGGTTATAATGGCCCATGTTTGAAGGGCACTAATATTTGTTATAGTTGTGATGAAGTAGGTCATAAGGTGATTAATTGTCCATATAATCAAAACAAGGGCTGAGATGGCCGTTCACAAGGCCATGGTACAAATGTGGCTCCTAGAGAAAGGGGAGGTCTACAAGGTGGTGCCTTAAGGCATAATAGGTTCTATGCTCTTCAAGGGAGACAACAGGTAGAGGAGGTGCTCGATGTCGTCACTAATATGTTAAAAGTCTTTGATTTTGATGTGTATGCGTTAATAGACCCGGGTGCCACTATTTCTTTTATTACTCCTTTAGTTGCCAAAAAGCTTCATGTAAAACCCAAATTATTGTGTGAGCCATATGAAGTGTCTACTCCCATTGGTGCATCTATTGTTACTAGAAGAGTCTACAGAAATTGTCTCATTTTCATTTTGCATAAAATATTGCCTTGTGATTTTGTTGAGTTGGATATGGTGGATTTTGATATCATTCTTGGGATGGATTGATCGCTTTCATATTATGCCTCTATTGATTGTAGAACCCGTAGGGTCAAATTCTATTTTCCTAATGAACCCATCCTTAAATGAGAGAGTAATGATATGGTGGTCAAGGGTAGAATTATTTCTTGCATTAAAGCCCAAAATTTGATTTCTAAGGGGTATCTCTATCATCTAAGGGGTATCTCTATCATCTTGTGAGGGTTAGAGATATTGAGTCCAAAGTCCATTCTATAGAGTCGGTTCTGGTGGTTAATGAGTTCCCTGATGTCTTTCCCAATTAGCTTCCTAGTGTCCCTCCTAAAAGGAAAATATATTTTGACATAGATCTCCTTCATAATACTCAACCCATTTCTATTCCCCCTTACCGTATGGCCCCGACAGAGTTAAAGGAGTTGAAGGAGCAATTGAGGGATTTGTTCGAGAAGGGTTTTATAAAGCCTATTCAATCACCTTAGGGTACACCAGTGTTGTTTGTGAAAAAGAAGAATGGTACTCTTATAATGTGTATTGACTACCGGCAACTTAATAGGGTCACCATAAAGAATAACTACCCTCTACCAAGGATTGATGATCTTCTTGGCTAACTTCAAGGGGCTAGTCACTTCTCTAAGATTGATCTTCGGTCTGGGTATCACCAAGTGAAAGTGAGGGAGTGTGACATTCCCAAGATGACCTTCTAGACTAGATATGAGTACTTTGAGTTTATTGTTATGTCCTTCGAGTTGACTAATGTACTGGCGATCTTCATGGATCTTATGAATAGGGTCTTCAAAACCTGCCTTGATTTGTTTGTGGTAGTTTTTATTGATGCTATCTTGATCTATTCCCATAGTGAGGAGGAGCATGTGGGTTACTTTAGGGTGGTATTGCAAATCTTGAGGGAGGAGAAGTTGTATGCTAAATATCAAAAATGTGAGTTTTGGTTGAAAGAGGTTTCCTTTCTAGGTCATATGGTGTCGAGTGATGGTGTTAAGGTTGATCCTAAAAAGATGGAGGTAATTAGAAATTGGCCTAGACCTTTGACTCTGTCAGACATTAGGAGTTTCTTGGGTTTAGCGAGTTATTACCGGAGGTTTGTGAATGGGTTCTCTTCTATTGATTCTCCTCTGACTAAGTTGACCCAGAAAAAGGCAATATTTCTGTGGACCAATGAGTATGAAAAGAGTTTCCAAACTTTGAAAGATAAGCTTATCTCCGCTCCTATCTTGTCTCTACCTGAATGGTTGGAAGGGTTTGTTGTGTATTGTAATGCCTTAAGAATTGATTTGGGTTGTGTTTTGATGCAAAATGGTATGGTGATAGCTTATGCCTCTAGACAACTTAAGGTGCATGAAAAAAATTACCCTACTCATGATCTTGAATTAGCCGCCATGGTATTTGCTTTGAAAATTTAGCATCAATATTTATATAGGGTTTATGTTGATGTGTTTACCGATCATAAGAGCCTTCAATATATGTTCACTCAAAAAGATCTCAACTTGAGACAAAGAAGGTGGTTAGAGATCCTTAAGGATTATAATATAAGTGTGTATTATCATCCCGATAAGGCTAATATTGTGGCCGATGCTCTAAGTAGGTTGTCTATGGGTAGCCTAGTACATGTTGATGATAGTGGCAAAGAAGTGGCAAGGGATTTCCATCGGTTGGCTAGATTGGGGGTTAGGTTGGATGAAGTTGATAATGGTGGGATTGTGGTTGTTGATGGTTCTAAATCTTTCTTTTTTGAAGAGGTGAAGAAAAAGATAGATCTTGACCCCGCCTTGTTAGAATTGAAGGCCTAGGTGAGAGATGGCAGGGTGGAGGTTTTCTCCCAAGGGGGAGATGGTGCACATAGGTACCAAGGTAGGTTGTGTGTGCCCAATGTTGATGACTTGAGAAAGAAGGTTTTAAAGGAGGTCATAATTCTTTCTATTCAATTCACCCCAGTTCTACAAAGATGTATACAGATTTCATGAAAGTGTTTTGGTGGGGTAGTATGAAGAGAGATGTTGCTAAGTTTGTATCTGGTTATCATAATGGCCAACAAGTTAAAGTCAAGCATCAAAGAATGGCTGGCATAGCCCAATATATAAATATTGCTACTTGGAAGTGGGAGGAAATTAACATGGATTTTGTGGTTGGGTTGCCTAAGACTAGGAAGCATTTTGACTCTATTTGACTTATGATTGATAGAATGACAAAGTCAACTCATTTCCTACTGGTCAGAACTACTTATGGTGCCAAAGCTTATGCCAAATTGTGTATTCATTAGTTGGTTAGATTGCATAAAGTGCCTTTGTCTATCATATCGAATCATGGGTCTCAATTCACTTCTCACTTTTGGAGGTCCTTCCAAACATATCTTGGTACCAAGGTAAAGCTAAATACGACCTTTCACCCTCAAACGGATGGCCAAGCCGAGAGAACTATCCAAACTCTTGAGGATATGCTTAGAGCTTATGGTCTTGGTACCAAGGTAAAGCTTAGTACGACCTTTCATCCTCAAATGGATGGCCAAGCCGAAGGAACTATCCAATCTCTTGACGATATTCTTAGAGCTTGTATTTTGGAGTTTAAAGGTAGTTTGGAGGATCATCTTCCACTCAATCAGTTTGCTTACAACAATAGCTATCATTCAAGTATTGGTATGGCTCCTTTTGAGGCTCTTTATGGTAGACATTATAGGTCCACGATTAGATAGTTTAAGGTGCAGGGAGATGACTTTATTAGGCTCGGATTTGGTTATGGCGGCCATGGAACAGGTGAGGTTGATAAGGGAAAGATTGAAAACAACCCAAAGTAGAATAAAGTCCTATGCCGATGTGAGGAGAAGGGATCTTGAATTTAAGGTTGGTAATTGGGTCTATTTGTAGGTCTCACCCATGAAGGGTGTGGTTTGTTTTGGTAAAAAGGGTAAATTGAGTCCAAGATTTGTGGGTCCTTATAAAGTGTTGAGGAGGATTGGTAAGGTGGCCTATAAGTTGGAGTTGCCTAATGATATGAATATAGTTCATCCCATCCTCCATGTGTCTATGTTAAGGAAGTGTGTGGGTGACCCAAGTGCTATTATGTCTTTAGATATTATGGGTGTTGTTGAAGACAATTTAACTTAAAAAGAGGTTCCAGTAGAAATTTTGGTCAGACAAATGAAGAGGTTGAGGAACAAGGAGGTAGCTTCCGTCAAAGTTCTTTGGAGAAACCAACAAGTTAAAAGTGCCACATGGGAAGCTGAGGCGGACATTCAAAAATGATATCCCTATCTCTTCCATTCTACTCAAGCCTAAGGTACTAATTTTAAGTCCCCTATGTGATTTCAAGTTTTAAGATTCATCCCTTATGTCATTTGCATGCCTTCATGTTTATGGTGATTTTGACACGTTGAGGTTTTTAAAATGATGTATTTGTTGCATTCATGTGTTGGGCTGAAAGCATCTTGATTACTTATCTTATATACATTTCTTTGACATTTGGAGATGAATGTTCCCAAGGGGGAGATATTGAAAAGCCCCAAAAAGTGCTTGAAAACGTGCCTCAAAAATGGCCATAATCATAATTTTCATATATCTCAAATTTTGTGCGTGATATCAAAAATCCAACTTCACATTCATGAACGGGGGGCAAAATTTAGTGGGAGATGGGTATAACCCTAATTTTAGAGCAACCGTAGTAAAATTTTATTTTTCAAAGTTTACGAAAAATAGTAAGGATCCGCGCCCCTGGCGCGACGTGACCAGGGTATGGATCAGTATATTTTGTTGCCAGTTTTTCCTGTTTCCATCCAAGGCCTTGGGGTCTTGGGCCTATGCCCCCCTATGCATAAAAGTACCTATACTTAGTCATTTTTTAACTCCATATCATTCAAGACATTCCCCAAAACCCTCTCTAATACTTAGCAAAATATTTCACCCAAATTCAAGTGTCCCAAACTCATCTCCCGATCTCAAGAAATTCATTCAAGCTTCATGTTCTCATTCAAATCTTCATCAAAGAAATCCCCAAAGTTGAGGTATGTGGTTTCAACCATTGGGTTCTTTCACCCATGGTGCCCAACCTTCCTTTTTATGTAAATTACATGTTTTCAAGTTTGTTATCTATAGGTATCTCTCATTATGAAATTCAATGATAACCTATGTTGGCATTTCATAAAATGTTGACTATTTATGCATGTTTTGAGCTATAAATCTATGATTTATTATAAGATTTGATGAAGGGTTTCAATGTATCTTGCATTAGGGTGTTACCAAGTGTTGGTGGTTGATTTAAATTAAGTTTTCTCACATGAGCCCATCTACCATGTTGAGGGGTATATACCTTGACCACTATGATGGGGGGGGCACTATACCCATCTACCATGTGGAGAGGTATATACCTTGACCACTTTGATGGGGGGTGTTATGCCCATCTTCCAATTGAGAGGTAGATACCTCAATCACCTTCCAAGGGGGTGGTAGGCCTTGGATTCCAAGTACTAGTTTGCTTGGTCTATCATGACGGTCTCTTCTTACACATGTAATATGTTCTATAAAAGTATGTTTTACTTCAAGCATTGATCATGCCTGCCATATTGTAAATATACTACCCCTTGCTTGTGATTATGCATTTTAATTATATTGCATATGTCTTGTTGCATTACATCCTACATAGTACATGTAAATATACTAATGCATTCTCTATGCCTATATGATGTTACCATGTAAGAATCGGAGCTCCTCACGATCATCCTCCACGTGGTTAGTTTTTGGACATCTTGAAGATAAGCTTTGATGAGTCCTCAAGTTCAGGGACACTAGCTATGGTGTTCTTTCTTATGTTGTTTCTCTATGTTGAACTTTTGATACTATGAGGGTGAGCTCGAAAAGTGTCTCAGCCCTCGCCCTATATATGCTAAAGGTGTTATTGGACAAGTGGTTTAATTATGCTATGTTCTTGACTCTTGTTTGTTTATGGTTATCTAAAACTTCCCTTAGTCCCTTTATCCTTATTTTACTCTTTTTTTCTTGTTTAATTGCTTTCGTAACCAAGGATGTGTAAATGATATGCTAAGAGGCTTGTTTGGGGTCCTTTTGGGTTCCCATTCGCCATGTCACATCTAGGCCCTAGGCTTGGGTCGTGACAATACCCATGCTCAAAGAAGCTTTTAAAAGGGACATGCATAATCATAGATTCATAAAAATGATGAAATTCAATATTTCAAAACTTAAATCATCTTAAAATTAATAGATAAACATAACATATTCATTATTGGAACTTAAGGATTCATAATATGTAAAACCCCAAATTAAAGTAAGCAAAATTCATGTAGATTTCTTGAAAGTAGTTTGGGTCTCCTTCATTGGAAGTAATCAAGGATCAAAACCTATATACCTTCACTAAAATAGAGAAAATCCCAAAGAATTTGAAGAAGAGTTAAGTTCCTTTGCTACCAAATTGAATATTAACAAGAGTTCCTTTGAGAATTGTTTTGAGAGGGTTCAAAATGTGATGAATGAGTTTTTGAATGTTTGAAATAGGTTTTAGATCTTTAGATGACCATGGAATAGCAGAGGAATCCTCAAAAGACCAACAGAAATAACCGAATTTACGAAAATGTTATTAATGAATCAGAGGGAAAAATTTTGAGAACCACTACACTAGAGGCCACACGGCCCGTGTAGCACCCCATAGTTTGTGTGGAGTGCTCGTGAACCCATACTTAGGCGAAATTTGGAAAATTGGACTCAAGGCTCAACATGTATGATTTTTCGTAAACACTCACCACACGGACGACTACACAGCCCATGTGAAGCCACACGATTAGTGTGGTGCCCCCGTCCCCCCATGCTTATGAAATTTCATGGAAAAGTTACAAGATGGTGATTCTATACTTAAGATATTTTCACTCCAGAAGCTTTACGATGGGCCGTACACGAGTCGTGTGAATGGATGTGGCACCTCAATTAACCCCAAATGGTGGAGTTTCAAGATCAAGTCATCCCACGACCCCTTCACATGATCCGTGTGGTGTCTTACGGCCCATGTGGGGTGCCCATGTGACATGCCTTAGCTTATAATGTTACGACCCAACACCGTGGGCCATGACTAGTGCCCCGATGGCACTCAAACACAATCACTAAACCAAATTACCAAATAGATAACTGATGCCAGCAGAAATATCAAACCTATTGTCAAATCTAATCCAACATGTCTAAAATTTTTAAGGAAATTTCTAGACAGATGCACTCATACTTCTCAGATTATCCAAAAATGACCTGCATATCGAAAGATATCAACAGAGACCAAACGGAACCCACAGAATATCATATGTGCATATATGGCCAGCAAGGCCGCCATGGCGGGGAAAATCTCCTACCAAACATATCAAACATATTATGTAGGTCTAAACAGACAAATTGGGCATGACCCACACGTGTATGTATCCACAGACCTCTAAACAAAACTGACAGAATTTATGTAGGTCTAAACAGACAAATCGGGCATGCCCCACACGTGTATGTATCCACAGACCTCTAAACAAAACTGACAGAATCATAAGACGGCACAGGGCCCCGACATACCCCTGAACGAATTTATATATATATAATGCAACGAATGAGCTTACACATAAAAAAAACCAAAAGTAGGCTCCGAAGTAGGAGAGCACCCCCAACCGCAGAAAGATGTCCTAAGCTGATAAGTCACCAAACTGTGTGTCAGAACTTGCGGGCATGAACGCAGCCCCCGAAGAAAAGGAGGGTCAGTACGAAGTACGTACCGAATATATAAAGCAGAATGTACAGGATATAAATCAAAATAGTAATTAAATCTAAAACATAGTATGCCGATGCATATCCGAAATATCAAAATACTTACTTTCCAAAATACCAAAAGCATATTCAAAATATTAAAATATTTATTTGCAAAATACCAAATCATGCCTAACGAACAGGAATGATGGCTTCCTCAGATACTTGCGCCATACCACAGCATAATGCCAGAAGGACTCACAAGTCATAACGCCAACATATCAAAAGTCCAGCACCTTATAACCCCAGTCTAAGCGGAGCCCGACCCTTGGGTAAGCCGATCCGCCGAACACAGCATAACACCAGAATATATATATATAAATCATAATGGACTCGATAATAACCGGTACGAAAACCAATGAACGATATCATAACAGGCACGAGCAGAGTCGTGAGTAATCATATGCATAAAAAATCATTATCAAAAAATCCAAAAAATATGTAAAATATTCATATTCAAAATTAAAATAAGATTTATTCCAAATTCTTTCAAAATTTCCAAAATCATATAAAAGGATGTTACGGGTCCCACGGTCGTTGGAAACCTGACCTAGCCCAAATTAGGAGGAACTTATTTAAACTAGAGCATGCAACTGGCTATAAAGCATTTCAAAATGGTTTTCAAGATGATCCGGGCTTTCTATCAAAAGTTACAGACTTTTATAACTTCTAACACCAATAGCTCATAAGTTCTTTCAAAATTTCTCAAATATTGCATATTCTTAGAATTTTACAAATTTCAAGGACATATATAACTTTTAAAACCAATAGCTCATAAGTTCTTTCAAAATTTCTTAAATATTGCATATTCTTAAAAATTTACAAATTCCAAAGACATAGAAATCTAGATTTTGACCAAGTATCATAAGGATGCCAAGGAACTAACACAAATCCCATATAAGCCCGGATTTCAAGGATAGCATTCTTTCAAGATTTATAACGTAACTATGCTTAGCTAAATCATGCCAAAGGAAAGGAGGTGCTTTACATACCTCAATCACTTCTCCAAACTAATCCAAATGCAATCCGATCCAACCTATGCTTCGGGGTATCCAACGTCTACAAACAATTCATAACAATGTTAAATAATTAACTAAAGACTTGTGGGGCATTATATTCCAATTTTTGCCCCTAATTCTACAAAAATTTGAAAAGCATATCCCCTTAAAATAAGCCACCCCGAGAATCCATCTCGGCTCAAATCAATCAACAACAACAAAAATAAGTCAACCCAACAATCCATCAACAATCAACAACAACAACAACAACAACCCAACAACATCAACAATCATTTCCAATACCATTATAACAACAAAAGTGCCATGTATCATCATGTAACATTATTCCAAGAATTTCGGCTAATACACAATATATCCATATAAATGATTTTCTAATACTTTCTTCATTCTACCATAATCATATCATGCTAAGTAAGCACCAACTCATAATTCCAACACAACATAACACTATATATACATACATATACCAAATTCGGCCCCAACCTCAACATAAACATCCCACTTCCAACATGCTATATTTCATGATTTACCTTCAAATTAACATACTACAACATATATACAACCTTCATATCACATAAAATAAAATTAAATCATACCTTTGCCTTTCAACTTCACACTTGAACTAAAGTTTCCAAAGATGAAAAAAAAGATATTTTCTTGCTCCAACAACACCTTCAAGCTACTTGGGAGCCTCAATATATAGTAGGTTTGTATCATCACAATAAATTTAGAATGGAAGAAAATGAATTTTGAATTTCCAAGTTCTTGGCCATGAGTTGTTCTTGGTTTTCTCTACAACTTGTTCTTATTTTTTCAAGATTTTTCTAAGTGTGGTAAGTGTAACAAGAAAGATATGATCTTGTACATACATATATACATATAGATAATTTCCATGACTTGCCAAGTGTACCACACTTGGCCCAATTGGAATCCAACACAAGTCAAGTAGGCCCCACTTGGTCCAATTAGAAGTTGGCACACATCCAAGTGGGTCCCACCTCATCTTCTAGAACCAACTTTCAAAAATTTCTCTTTGGTCCCAATCTTTCCAATAATGCCACTTTGGTCCCAAATTTTCCAATAATGCCACATTAGTCCCAAATTTTCCAATAATATCACTTTGGTCCCAAATCTTCGTAATTGTTCCAACGCACGAAATGCGGGTTCTAACATCCTCCCCCCTTTAAAACATTCATCCTCAAATGTTAAACTGGCCTTACAAATTACGTAAACAATTTAGGGGGAGTTTTCTTTTCAAACGTCCCAACAATCGATATATAGACCAACGATTCATTTATCAAATAGCAAAGTCCAGCGGAAAATTAAATTACCTGTAGGCACTGAAAATAAGTGAGGATATTCCTTCTTCATCTGCTCCTCGGCTTCCCAGATCATTTCCTCTTGTTATTGTTTCCCAACAGCACCTTAACCGAAGCTACATCCTTATTTCGCAACCTATAGCACACAATAGTTTTTCTTCTGAAGGAGACCATATCCAACTTGTCAAGATAAAAAATGTGCTTTGGCTTCACTTGACATTTGCTGAATATTGTAGTATAACTGAGGACCAGTGAAATTATGGTTGTGCTTGGCCAATATGTCAGCCATAGAATTGCCCTCTCTAAGAGTATGTTTGCATTACAAGTCTTGCAGCTGAGAAATAGAACGTTGGAGCCTGGACAAACCTTGTACAATGTCCCAAAGGGGCTAGAATGTTGTCTAGGGATCCAATCATGCAACAACTCTAAATCTACCTCCAGAATAACTTTGTTGAACCCTATGTGAAGGCACTAAACAATGCCAAATAGAACAGCCTCCATTTCAGCCTTATTGTTAGAACCTTCCCCCATAAGTGTAGCACAAGTAAATAGAAATAGATCCACTTTGTTCCTGATAACGCCACTAGCATCTAGCCTACCAAGATTAAATAAAGCACTTTCATCCGAATTAAGCTGAACCCATGGATCTGGAGGTTTAATCCATCTGACAGGTGTGATCTTGATATCATAAACATACTTATCAGTCAACATAATAATTTCCTCCTAGTTTGAGGGCCATTGAATATAAGGGTAAGCTATCCTCAGGAGATAAGAGACATCTTTAACAGTCAGGCACTTCACTCTAGCAAGATTAGCTTGCTTTTTAGCATACTTACCAGAACACCTGTTCTTCCATAAGTTCCAACAAATAAAAATAGACACTAAAAAAATATTTTTGTGCCAAGTGTAAGTGTTCAGCTCGGTTTTTACTCTCTTTTCTCTAATCAGATTCCAAGCTGTAGAGACGATGAAGTCTCCACTAGGATTTAGCTTCCAAATGGGTTTATCAGGAACTCCATTACACATATGAAGATGAGTATTCAAAATAGTAGCAACATATTTGAGGAGGTGCAACGTTAGTGATCATCTCTTGGTTCCACTGTTCATCATGAATGAAAGCATTCACCCTTGTATTATTGAGTCTGCTACTAGTACCTCTAACTAGTCATCCCGCCAAAAAATAGCAAATACCATAATTAATTTTCCATTGGATGTGAGGTTCTAGTTCATACTTGTTCTGCATCATATGTTTCTAGACCAATGATTCACCTGTATCCCTTTTTTATTTTTAATTTTTTTTAATTTTTTTTACACATAGGATTAGATCTCTGGCAATACTTGTCTTTAAGGAAACCACCCAAACGAGTATTCTTGGTTCTAGAAGTCCACCAATGTTTACATTGAAAAGTTTTACACATATCTAGAAGCATTCTGACCCCAATACCCCCTTCTTCATCAGGAAAACTTAAGTTTTTTTTCCAGGAAGACCAACGGTATTTCTTCTTTTCATATAACCAGCCCTAGAAAAGTCTGCAGTAAGACTTTAAATCTATTTGAGAGTAGTAGAAAGAGGTGATACAATAGTAGGTAAATAGGAAAAGACTGCAAAACATGCTCAATCAAGGTAGCA
>DF361900.1:37528-47654 GCA_000787875.1 Solanum virginianum
AATCCGCCAAAATGCCAAACATTAGCTAAAATCCTTTTGGGCATTATTCTAATTTTTGCCCCTAATTCTACAAAAATTTGGGCAGCATCTCCCCTTTAAATAAGCCACCCCGAAAATCCATCTCGGCTCAAATCAATCAACAACAACAACAACAACAACAACCCAACAACATTAACAATCATTTCCAATACCATTATAACAACAAAAGTACCATGTATCATCATGTAACATTATCCCAAGAATTTCGGCTAATACACAATATATCCATATAAATGATTTTCTAATACTTTCTTCATTCTACCATAATCATATCATGCTAAGTAAGCACCAACTCATAGTTCCAACACAACATAACACTATATATACATATATATATACCAAATTCGGCCCCAACCTCAACATAAAACATCCCACTTTCAACATGCTATATTTCATGATTTAGCTTCAAATTAACATACTACAACATATATACAACCTTCATATCATATAAAATAAAATTAAATCATATATTTTCCTTTCAACTTACACTTGAGCTAAGGTTTCCAAAGATGAAGAAAAAGATATTTTCTTGCTCCAACAACTCCTTCAAGCTACTTGGGAGCCTCAATATAGTAGGTTTGTATCATCAAAATAAATTTGGAATGGAAGAAAATAAATTTTGAATTCCCAAGTTCTTAGCCATGAGTTGTTCTTGGTTTTCTCTACAACTTGTTCTTATTTTTTCAAGATTTTTCTAAGTGTGGTAAGTGTAACAAGAAAGATATGATCATGTACATACATATATACATATAGATAATTTCCATGACTTGCCAAGTGTACCACACTTAGCCCAATTGAAATCCAACACAAGTCAAGTGGGCCTCATTTGACCCAATTAGAAGTTGACACACATCCAAGTGGGTCCCACCTCATCTTCTAGAACCAACTTTCAAAAATTTCTCTTTGGTCTCAAACTTTCCAATAATGCCATTTTGGTCCCAAATTTTCCAATAATGCCATATTAGTCCCAAATTTTCCAATAATGTCACTTTAGTTCCAAATCTTCATAACTGTTCCAACGCACGAAATGTGGGTTCTAACATTACCAATACCCCTACCTTACTACATAGCCTTTTTGGTAGGTAGTATAAGATGTCCCTTACCTTACAATACAAACTTTTAAGTTAGAGCCATGATTTAGTGTACCTTAAGCATAGCCTCTTCGGTAGGCGTTGTAAAATGTCCTTACCTTACGATATAATCTTTTAGAGAGGAACCATGATGTAGTGTATCTTATGGCATGGCCTTTTCGGTAGGTGTTGTAGAATGTCCTTACCTTATGATATAATATTTTAGGTAGAAACCATGATTTAGTGTACCTTACGGCATGGCCTTTTCGGTAGATATTGTAGAATGTCCTTACCTTATGATATAATCTTTTAGGTAGGAACCATTATTTATTTTACCTTATGGCATGGCCTTTTGGGTAGACTGTTCTTACCTTATGATATAATCTCTTAGGTAGGAACCATGAATTATGCTAACCCCTACCTTACGACATAGCCTTTTTGGTAGGTAGTATAAGATGTCTCTTGCCTTATGATATAATCTTTTAGGTAGAAGCCATGATTTAGGGAACCTTATGGCATGGCCTTTTCAGTAGGTTGTCCTTACCTTATGATATAATCTTTTAGGTAGGAACCATGAATTATGCTACCATATAGCATGGCTTCTTAGGTAGGTTGTCCTTACCTTACTATATAATTATTTAGGTAAGAACCATGAAATAGCTCATCAAACCATCATATCAAAGAATTTACCTTACTATATAATCATTTAGGTAAGAACCATGAAATAGCTCATCAAACCATCATATCAAAGAATTTACCTTACTATATAATCATTTAGGTAAGAACCATGAAATAGCTCATCAAACCATCATATCAAAGAATCACGATAGGGCATCACATTTCACATGAGAGTAAAAACATAGTATGAGGGTTCAAATTTCTCTTGTAGATCATGGGAAGTTTTCAAGAGTTTAATACATGCTTGGCAACCCATAAAGTATAATAACATGCTTGTCATGCAAAGTCATACAATAATCACTCATCAATATCAAGAATCCTTGTCACATAACTTAATCAAACAAATGGTGGGTATATGCAATTCAAGAGTATTAAACAAGAAGGGATAAATCCAAATCATTATAAAGTTATTCATATAAATCCACCAAGATTGTAGTAAAATCCCAAACTAGATATCATGATATCCATCTCAAAATTCATCAAAGTTCATAGCTTTCATAGTTCAATTCATGCAAAATTTCAATACACAAAGATCAACTTATAGTATTAGCTTAAACTAGATATTCATGCATAAGCAACAATACTTGATAAAACCCCAACATAATTTTCATTCAAAATTCATAATAAGAGAGACTCACAGGTAACATAACTTGAAATCATGCAATTTTCATAAAAAAAAAGATTGGGCTCCATGGGTAAAAGGACCCAATGGATAAAACCCATATACCTCAAACTTGTCAATTGTCATTAAAAAGGAAGATTGGGTTCCATGGGTAAAAGGACCTAATGTATGAAACCCACATATCTAAAACATGGGTTTTCTTAAGATGAGCTTGAAGGAAACTTAGAGCTTGAAGTGAATCCTTGAGTTGCAAAGTTAAGCTTGAAATCCTTGAATTTGAATGAGATATTTGGTTAAGTCTTGGAAATGTTTTTGAGAGGGTTTTTGAGTAATTTAGAGTTGAAAATGGCTAGTATGAGAGATTTCATGTTTAAATGGGCATGGAGCTATGACCGCAATGCCCTTAGACAAAACACAAAAACCAAGAAAAATATTGCACTGGTCCACGCCCCTGGCACGATGCGAAACTCAAATAACACTACTCGACACTCCAGGGGCGTGGACAGCCACATGAAATCAAAAATTTGAAAAAATTATTTTTCGATACGGGTCTTCTAAAATTCGAGTTATATTCATTTCCCACTCAATTTTTCCCCTGAACAAGAATATGAAGTTGGGTTTCTGAAATCATGCACGGATTTTGAGATATACGAAAATTACAATTATGGGTATTCTGAAGCACATTTTTGGGGCGTTTCAGTATCTTCCCCTTGGGAACATTCATCCCAAATGTCAAAGATACATGCATAAGAGAAGTTATCATGAAGATTTCAGCATGACATGAATGCAACAAATGCATTTAAGCATCATTTTCAAAAATCCCAAAATGAATGTCAAAAATCACCATAAACTTGTTAACATAAGCATGAATGCATGCAAAATGACATGAGGGCTGAAACTTAAGACTTAAAATCATATAGGGGACATAATTTTTTATCTTGAGCTTGAATGGAATAAAAAAGGTACGGATATTGATTCTTCAAGTCCGCCCTGGCTCCCCAAGTGACGCTATCGGCTAAATGATTCCTCCAAAGGACCTTGATAGAAGCTACGTCATTATTTCTCAACCTCTTCACTTGTCTATCCAAATTTTCTATTAGGACCTCCTCATAGGTCAAATTATCTTCTACAACATCCACAACCTCTAAGGGCACTATAGCACTTAGGTCACCCACACACTTCCTCAACATTGACATATAGACGACCGGATGAAACATGTTCATCTCCTTAGGCAACCCCTATTCATATGTTACCTTACTAACCCTCCTCAAAATTCTATAAGGACCCACAAACCTTGGGCTCATGAATTTACCTTTCTTGTCAAATCGAGCCACACCCTTCATGGGTGAGACTTCAAGTAAACCCAATCATCAACACCAAGAACACATAGCCAACCTTGGTACCTAAGGATCCCATCTTCCCCCCCCCCTCTCAGGAGAATAACTCCACTTCACCAACCATCACCAAAGCCTTTAATTATAGCAAGACGGGGTCAAGGTCATATTTCGGCTTGACTTTCTTACTCAAAGAAGATTTGGAACCATCAATAACCACTACACGACCATTTCAACTTACTCAACCTAAACCCCAACCTAGCTAACTGGTGTACTCTACTAGCCACCTCATTGTTACCCAAAATTCACACTTTTCATATTTAGCAACAACCTCTCATCCTTTAAAATTGAAACACCCTCTAATGATTCACATGACCTTCTTCACTACGGGAATAAATCCATATATCATTAATAAAGACTACCACAAACATGTCAAGGTAGGGTTTTAAGACCCTATTTAAGAGATCCATAAATATTGTTGGTGCATTTGTCAAGCCAAAATATATTACCACAAATTCCAATATGTCCATAACTAGTCCGAAAAGCCATCTTGGGAATATTACACTCCCTCACTCTCACTTTATGGTATCCAGACCAAAGATCAATCTTAGAGAAATGACTAGTCCCTATCAGGAAGGACATCAAGAAATTTATTGACCACTGGAACTGACTCAATAAGAATGACCTTAGATTCAATATCCCTAGCCCTTACAAGATGGTAAATGAAACCCTTAGATATTAATTTAGACCTTAAGACCAGAAATGAATCTACCCTTAACTACCACTTTACAACTCTCCCACTCAAGGATAGGCTCACTAGGGAATCAGGGTGTAGCTTTACAGGTCCCATAATCAATGGACCAAAGGGAGCTTGGGCCCCTTGGTTCAATTGGTTGGTCATGGCATGGGCCAACATAGTGATAGTATTCTAGGACTCAGCTTCGGTAGCCCCTTCATCTTGAGGAGCTCGAGAAGTGGGATAAGTCAGTTACCCCATGGGTGCACGGGCCCTCCTTGGTCTTCTCCTTTATAGTAGCATGATCTAGAAGATAAAAGAGCATTCATTAGGGGGGAAAGCCTTATCTTACACCTAAAGGCCATGCAGAGGTTCAATATTTCCTAAAATGCCTCACAGCCTCCTATTCATAGTTGTGGCATGCTTCACAACCATGAATAAGACTCTAATCGACGTGATGTGTTAGATTTCTGAGGACCATTAACAACCTAGTGCTTTGATACCAAGTTTTTCATGACCCAAGCCTAGCACCTAGACGTGACGTGACCAATGAGAAGTTCGAAGACAACCCAAACAAGTCTCTTGGTCGTAACATAAACATATCCTTGGTTGTGGAAACAAATAAGCAATAACAAGAGTCAAGTAGAAAAGGAAAACGGGACTAAGAGAATATTCTTCATAAAGATAGAAATCATAAGATAAGTCAAGCTTGAAAGTATACACAAACTTAACATCCAACAACACCTCTACTTTAGATTTGGAGCGGGGGCCAAGACACTCCCTGGACCTATCCTCATAATAATAAGTATTTTACATGGAGAAAGAGTGTTAACATAGCATGAAATAAGTAGATATTGTCTTAGGAATTGAGGACTCACCAAAGCTTGCTTCAAAGGACCGAACTAGCCACGTAGAGAAGGAGGATAATCAAATGGAGCTATGGTCTCTACATGGTGATATCATGTAGGCATAAAGTATGTGTTAGTGCATTTAAATATACAAAGTATATGGGATGCAATGCAAAGGAATCATAAGCCATAATAGCAAGATGCTTTATCATAATAAGGAAGATAAGCTCAATATGAAATATATGCTCAAACCTTGTACAAACATGCATGAGACAAATAGCCACCCACTTACCATATGGTATAACCTTTTCGGAGAGTGTTACCAATACTCCCACCTTACGACATAGCCTTTTTGGTAGGTAGTATAAGATGTCCCTTACCTTATGATACAATTTTTTAGGTTGGAGCCATGATTAAGTGTACCTTATGGCATGGTCTTTTCGGTAGGTGTTGTACAATGTCCTTACCTTACGATATAATCTTTTAGGCAGGAACCATGATTTAGTGTACTTAGTGTACCTTACGATATGGCCTTTTCTGTAGGCATTGTAGAATGTCCTTACCTTATAATATAATCTTTTATGTAGGAACCATGATTTAGTGTACCTTACGGCATGGCCTTTTCGGCAGGTATTGTAGAATATCCTTACCTTACAATATAATCTTTTAGGTAGGAACCATGACTTAGTGTACCTTACGGCATGACCTTTTCGGTAGGTGTTGTAGAATGTCCTTACCTTATGATATAATCTTTTAGGTAGGAACCATGATTAATTATACCTTACGGCATGGCCTTTTCATTAAGTTGTCCTTACCTTATGATATAATCTTTTAGGTAAGAACCATGAATTATGCTACCTTATGGCATGGCCTCTTAGGTAGGTTGTCCTTACCTTATGATATAATATTTTAGGTAGGAACCATGAGTTATGCTACCTTATGGCATGGCCTCTTAGGTAGGTTGTCCTTACCTTACCATATAATCTTTTAGGTAGGAACCATGAAATAGCTCATCAACCGATACATCAAAGAATCATGATAGGGTTCAAATACATTTCACATGAGAGTAAAACATAGTATGAGGGTTTAAAATTCTCTTGTAGATCATGGGAACTTTTCAAGAGTTTAATACATGCTTGGGAACCCATAAAGTATCATAAAATGCTTGTCATGCAAATTCATACAATAATCCCTCATCAACATCAAGAATCCTTGTCATATAATTAATCAAACACATAGTGGGCATATGCAATTCAAGAGTATTGAACAAGAAAGGATAAATCCAAATCATTTCAAAATTATTCAAATCAGCCCACCAAGATTGTAATAAAACCCCAAACTAGATATCATGAATTCATCTCAAAATTCATCATAGTTCAAATCATGCATAATCTCAATAGACAAAGACTAACTCATAGTATAAGCTTAAAATAGATATTCATGCATAATCAATAATACTTGATAAAACTCCAACATAATTTTCATTCAAAATTCATAATAAGATATACTCATAGGTAACACAACTTGAAATCATGCAATTTTCATAAAAAGGAAGAATGGGCTTCATGGGTGAAAGGACCCAATGGATGAAACCCACATACCTTAAACTTGGGTTTTCTTGAGATGAGCTTCGAGGAAACTTAGAGCTTGAAGTGAATCTTTAAGTTCCAAAGTTAAGCTTGAAATCCTTGAATTTGAATGAGATATTTGGCTAAGTCTTGGAGAGGTTTTTGAGAGGGTTTTTGAGTGATATAGAGTTGAAAAATGGCTAAGTATGAGAGATTTCACGTTTAAATAGGTATGGGGCTATGCCCTTGGCTAAAAAAGAAAAATCAAGAAAAATGTTGCACTGTTTCGTGCCCGGCGCGACGCGGACTAGACGTGGAGCTTAAATAACACTACTCCGTGCCCCTGGCACACAGCCACTGGAAATTGAAAATTTGTGAAAATTAGTTTTTGCTGTAGGTCTTCTAAAATCTGAATTATACCCAATTCCCACTTAATTTTGCCCTTTAAACAAGAATATGAAGTCAGATTTTTGAAATCATGCACGAATTTTGAGATATACAAAAATTTTGATTATGGGCATTCCGAAGCACATTTTTGGGGCGTTTTATTCTCCATGACAGTGTAATTGTTATATTCAAAAGGTATTTTTAGTTTACCCTTATCATTAATTATAGTAGCTACTTTCTTGTTACATTTTTCTAGACATTGTAATTGTTATATTCAAAAGGTGTTTTAGTAAAATTGCTCATATTATTTACTATTTCTTAACCCCTTGCTAAATCAATAAGGGACAAGTAAAGACAGACAGAAGGAGTACATATTATAGAAACATAATTTGTACCTAAATTTTACTATTTAAAAAATTTAAAATGAATTTTGAGTTTGGACTCTTATTATTTTTAATACTCTATTTTATTTTTATTTTTAATTATTTTTTAATTTAGCCCATATGTTATATTCTTTTTTTCTATTTATAAATATTTGTATTAATGTGAAGTACATTACATGAATTTTATTTTTACTAACTCACTATTATGTAAATGTAACTCCCACTAATTATGTTCATTATGATTTTAACTCCCACCTTTCATCCATGATCTCATAAAGATTAATGTCATATTGATGATACTCTTTGAATACCTCAATCTTATCTTATAAATAATGATATTTGACACAATATTATACATACTTGAAACAATTGAAATATATATATATATATATATATATATATATATATATATATGAGAAAATCTCTATCCTCTCTTCTCCTATCTCTTTCTATTTGTTTTGTTAAATGTTTATTGTACAAACTATTGTTTTATTATTATGATTGAGAATCTATAGTAGTTTGTTGCTTCTTTTTTTTTTTTTAATATTAATCTAGCATATAGTATTTTAGTACCCTTATTTTGGATATAATGTTTGGACAATAGTTAGCTATTTTTATTTTATGCACTTTTAGTCAATTTTGTAATTAAGAATGTATTCTTTCTATTAGAAAGATATAACTTTTTTAAGTAAATAACAATAGATCTGAATGGATAAAATATGTCATTTGCAATACAAAAATTTATGAAAAATATTGTGAAATAAATGTGCAACGCGCGTTCTCAAGACTAGTTACTTTAAAAGCAAATCCAAATACCCCTTTTCATTTGTTAGTTCTTATACACTCTCACTTATTAAATTGGCCATGATACTTGTGGGTCTCTTCTTGAATGGTCAAGTTAGTATATTGACTTTATGTTGAAGGAGGATTCTGAACACAAATTAAAGGTGCAACATCTTAATAGATGTGCCTAGGTAATATTGATTTCTATTTCATTTTAGTTAATTGTTTGAAATTCTGGTTATCCTAGGAGTACGAGAATAAGGGAATGATGAAAGGCTCCTTTAGCTAAAGAGATTCAATATGTTAATCCATATAAGCATTAATGAATCATTGATTTTTTTTTAAATCATAAATTCGTAAACATTGGGGATGGTTGCATAATTTTAAAACAATTTGATAAATGACGAAAAAATTACTACTTTATAATTTTACGTACAATCTCCCCCAATATGATGCATCAAATTCATCGCTAGTTGATGAAGTCCAACAATAAAAATAAGCTTCAAATCAACCTTTTAGTTCAAGTGTAACGTTTGAATTCTACTAGATTATTGAAAAGTCGAATTGTTTGGTATTACCTTATATGTCTTTATTCTTCTTCCTTCAAAATCAGGGTCAGGGGAAGGTGAATGGTGAGCAGGATATAAAGTGAAGAGTCGAACTCTTATCAACAAGGTGAAAATTCAGATACAACTATTAAAATTTTCCTACTTTACTTTACTCGATCATGAGTACTTTAATTTTTTTCTCAACCACCTCTATCATGAAAGTATGAACACATTGATGAAAATTTTGTTGGAAACAATGATTTTAGTATCTCAAAAATATATTTCTATCTAATATTATTTTTTATCATTTTAATATATTATCATTTAGTCTTGAATGGGTGGTTAATAGGATAATATTAATGCCCTCTAAATATTATTTTGACAATATAAATGTGTCATAATACTCTATCTTAATTGTAGACATTTATTCTTGAAAGGTGAAATATTTTTAATTATATAGTGATTATCTTCTTGAGAAGAGGAAGAGTGAAACAATATATTATATTAAAAATTTCCTCCTATATTATATATATGTTGGTAGTGCTGGTTTTTCTATTTTATTCTTTGTTAGATTCTAGCTCCTAGTTTGATACTAGAAGAGCATCCTGTGGATATACCTATACCAGGTGAAATATCCTTAATGACAATGTCTTTTGACATGCCTCAAGCTATGTGAATTTCCTACAAGTGTTTGTGATGATGTTCGTGATGAAGTGTTCGTGTTCGTGATGATGTTCGTGGGTGTGAAGAATAAGTATTTTCCATCAAATTTCCAACAATCTTAAGGATATTTATATTTTATTCTTACGGAAAATCATCCCCATTTCGTTGGCCACTGAAAATTGTGTTCATCTAAATTTTTGGACAATATAAATTTGCTGAAATTTGAAATTTGAGGTTAAATGAGATGACCTATGGGTATGTGGTGGTTGTGTGGAATAGTCATTTTGGGTTTGACTAGTGGAGGAAAAGAATATTCAATGGATAACTTAGTGAAGGCCTGAACAATACAAAGTTGATTTTATGCAATGAACACGAAATGATCTTATGTGGCATGAGGGATGTTCAACAGACATGCATTCAATGTGTGAGTGGCATGGGAAAAAGTACAATTAAAAAGTATGTAGGCA
>DF361899.1:3864-14430 GCA_000787875.1 Solanum virginianum
TTCAAGGCTTAACAATTATACTTTGGTCCCCAAACTTCCTAATTAAACCAATTAAGGACATGCAAAGATCCAATTAAGGACATATGAATCCTAGCAACCCAAGTTTTGAAAATTCTACTTGAGTCCCAAACTTTTCAAAAATATCACTTTAGTCCCAAATTTCGTAATGGTTCTGATACACCATAATACTAGTTCTAACAGGCTCGCTATAGTGAAGCCCGCCCCTTGTGGATGGGTCACTTAGGAGACCACTGAGTTGCTTTAGTGATACCCGTGGATACTATATATTCAGCCATTTTTCATATTCCACCAACAACTGTGCAAACTTTGAGCTGCAATAATTTATTCAATTTACGGCTAATTCGATCAATTCGAATGGTTAGACTATGTGGAATTTCAAGGAGAATGTCATGGAAGTGTCAAAAATTTCTTTTGATATGTCATTCAAAGTAATTTTGACTATCTTTGTTGTTGTAATTTGGAATTTGTTTTGGAATTTTGGAGGTTGAGTACTTGATCGTTTTAGATTGGATTTCAGTGAACTTTGGGTATATTCTATGTAACTTCTCGAGTTAATCAATGTGATGTTGTTGGAATCTTCCAGTTGAGCTGAGTTTGAGATCAAACTGCTAAGGAAACTATTGCCGTATTCTTGCTTTTCTGAAATTAAAATTTTGTCATGTTAGTCTGTTTGGTATTGCTTTGGGCTTCGTATTGAGTCCCAATTTGAGGTGCGGGCTCGGGTAGCCGTAAAGACAATTATATAGGGTTTGTTTTGGGATTCCAAGTGTGGGTCCCACTTTTCCTGCTTTGGCCCCAGAATTTGTCCATTTTTGTTTTTTTATGATTTTGGTACCGGAATGACCGTATTAATGTTGTGATCCTATTTTTGATAGCCTAGCAGCATTCTGAGGCTGCTCAAAAGGGAAAGGCACCTGCAGAGTAAGTGGGAGCGTGCATGATCAGCCTTCAGGTAGGCTATGGTTTCCCTTCTATTAGACTGAACTAGAAGACATAAATCTTGTCTGGATGTAGCATGAATATTGGGCTAGGAGCTAGACCGAGGTTGTACTTATTAGATTTATTGTATTACCTAATATATGGGTCCGGCAGGGTATTTGTGAGATTACCTATGTTCGATATACTGTTATCTATTGTATTCGTGGTTATCTGATTATCATTGGGACATAGTCTAGGCTTAGGCTAGTGATGCCCTGGACCTGTATCATTCAGAGCTAATAGACTATTATATATTTACCTGGTGTGACTTGAGAGGCTTAAATCCTTGTAGATTGGAATAACAAACTTAAGTCTAGTAGAGTTGGCTCTCTAATAGGCTATGACAAGCTAAGATGAGACCTGATTGTTCACATGATCGGCTTGCTTCTTTTGGAATGTTCCCGTGATGCATCAGATTCTGCTCGAATTTCGAAGTGACCGATGAGCCACACTGGAGCTCAGAGTAAGATCTCTTATAGCCTAAGGCCCGAGTATTTATCTGACTGCCACTTAACCTCTCAGTACGGAGTTGGCAAATTGTATTCAGCTACATCCTATATACCCCTGGTCTGAGGTCATATCATTTTAGGATTACATCTAGGGTCCGAGGCTATGTCACACTATATCGACCGTGTCTGCCCATATCCATGGTCTTAGGCTATGTCAAGACTATAGCCTGAGTCTAAGGCTAGGTCACAACCTTGATCTAAAGCCAGGTTGGGTTATCCTATCGAACTTGAGCTTTCATACGTATCGTCTTGGTTATGGGTTCACTGAAGACTTCACACTATTAGACCATATTCAAGCATACCTTTCTTTACCTTATCGTTATGCGTGGTTGTACTTTCTGGTCTTATAGGGGCCGAATTAGTGTACAGGCGCGTAGACAATCGGGCCTTACATCTATGTACACCTACCATTTCTCAGTTCTGGTTGCTTCCATATTCGCGTGCATACTTACCCAATTCTTGTGATTAGCTACTTATTGAGTTATATTCTAGCTTATCCCTACTTTATCTATCGTTCTTACTCAACCGGCCTATGATGCCTATTAGGTACCTTATTTCTCATACTCATACTACACTCTGCATCTCTGTTTTGTGATTTAAGACCAAGCGTGAGCCAACGGTGGCGTTGACTCCTCCCGTTGTTGCCATCGTCTTCGGAGACTCATGGTGAGCATTGCGCATTCTTGGATCCTTTCAGTGTCCATCTGTGCCGTAGCCCGTGTTGAATATCTAATTAGTGTTAAATATCCAACAGGTAAAAGAAATACGAGTAATAAGAGCAAAGAGACAATATTAACTTATGCCGACCTGGATAAGAAAAAATGATACAAGTAGATTATAATTATACTTGAATATGATATATTAAGTGTATAAAAAGGTTACTGCATGAAGAAATGACTTGATCATCATTAAAGACTTTTCACAATTGATTAGACGTTGTTGTTCCATTGGCATCCCAATCAAAAGAGCTATGTCTTCTTTCAAAATTTTTCCTATCCTATTAAAAGTTAGAATGCATGTTGGTGTTTGAAACTTTTAGAGAAAAAGATATGGTTCAGCAGAAGTTTTTTTATTCATATGATATATATCAAAAAGGTATATAAGCTTTTCCAAAGTAAGTAGAGAAACATACCTACCCAACTACTATTGTTCTCTTTTGCAAAAGACATATTCCACAAAAAAAGGACTATTATGCCTTATAAACTAAACAAAATATTTTTAAAAAATGAACTAGTTCAACAAAAGACTTTCTAGAACGATCTCATTTTCTAACACTCCTTGAGAATTTGAGTACTTGATCGTTTTAAATCAACCCAACGATCTCATTTTCTAACACTCCTTGAGAATTTTCTTGGATACTTCAGCTTAGACCTTAGAACTTCAAATTTACCCTTAGGAATAGCCTTGATCATAATGTCTGCAATCTGCTGCTTTGAGCTGCAATGAAAAATATAACTGCACCTTCCTTCTCTGCTTGCCTGATAGCATGAAACTTCACTTTTATATGCTTGCTACGTCCATGTTAAATTGGATTTTTGGACATAGATATTGTTGACTTGTTGTCAAACTTGATGACAGTAGATTCAATGTGATTTTGCTTCAGATCACTTAGAATATTTCTTAACTATAGAGCCTGATTAGTTGCACCAGCAGCTGTGATATATTCTGCTTCTGCAGAAGATTGAGTTACCACTTCTTGCTTCTTTGAATTCCATGAGAA
This sequence comes from Solanum virginianum, assembly GCA_000787875.1. NCBI lineage: Eukaryota > Viridiplantae > Streptophyta > Magnoliopsida > Solanales > Solanaceae > Solanum > Solanum virginianum. The sequence goes on from DF361899.1 coordinate 7,093, forward strand.
CATGCCTGAACAAAGTGTAAAAGCATATCTCGATGTGCTTTTCATATCCAATTAACCCATCAATTGCCCTTGCTCTTCCTTTTTGAACCATATACCATAATCAGAAGTTCCTTTTATATCTGTCAACGTCTGTTTAGTAACACCAACACGAACATGACTTATAGCTTGCATGAACTTCGACAAAACTTGTTGTGAACACGAGATCAGGTCTTGTTGTTGTCAATATTTTGATTTTAATAGGTAGAACAGAGTGAAATGTAACAGATGGAATAATTCACATTAAGTAAATAAGACATGATTTACTATAGGAAGAACAAGTAGTTTCTTACAAATAGTATGTAGGTTGAAAGAGGTAAAAGCGAGAGAACTAAAATTTACTGGAGGATTTGGAGAATGAACAAAAGAATAAGCTATTAGATGATCTAAAATTGGCCAAGTAACATGAAGGACTAGCTCAATGATAACATAACAATTGTGTTTTCATCTATAAATGAGAGCATATTGTCAAGACCCGGACCTAGGGCCTAGACGTGACACGGCGAATTGGAACCCGAAAGGCCCCCAAACAAGCCTCTTAACATATCATTACACATCCTTGGTCGTGGAAGCAATCAAACAACAATAAGAGAATAGAAATAAGGGAAAAGAGACTAAGGGAAGTCTTTTATAATACAAACCATCAAAAGAGTCAATGCTCAAGCATAATACATAACTTGTCCAACAACATCTTTAAATTTAGAATTGACTGGGGGCCAAGACAACTTTTCGAGCTCACCCTCATAGTCAAAAGCATACAAGTAGATAAAGAGAGTCTTTACATAACATAAGAACAAGAGATATCATCCCCGGAGTTGTTTGAGAAGATACTACTAGCCACGGGGAGGATGAGGATGATCGTGAGGAGCTCCAGGTCCTACATGGTAACATCATGTAGTCATAGAGTATGTGTTAGTACGTTTGAATATGATGGATTGTCACACCGTACCATCCATGGTGATTAAGGTATCAACTCTTCAATTGGTTGATGGGTGTCTCGCCCTACCACCAATGGTGATTGAGGTATCAACCCCTCAATTGGTTGATGGTTGTCTCACCCTTAAAATCAAACATTTTATCAAACACTTGGCGGGTGTATAATACTAGTATAAAATCATGCAATTCAAGAGTGAAATCATCAAGAAAACTTGAAATAAATCAACCCACCAACACTTGGTAATACCCTCATGCAATATACATCGAAATCCTTCATCAAATCTCAAGATAAATCATAGATTCATAGCTCAAAGCATGATTAAACAGTCACACTTTTATGAAACATCAACTTAGTTCATAGTCAAATTCATAATAAGTAAGACTCATAAGTAAATCAACTTAGAAACATGCAAATTAAGTAGAAAGGAAGCTTGGGCACCATGGGTGAAGGACCTAATGGTTTAAACCCACATACCTCAACTTTGGAGAATTCCTTGATGAAGAGTGAGATGAGAACTTGAAGATTGAGTGAAGTTCTTAAGATATATTTGTCTAACTGTTTGAGAGAGTATTGGGGAATGTCTTGTATGATATGGTGTTAAAATATGGTTAAGTATAGGTTCTTTTACGCATGGAAAGGCTTAGGCCTAAGATCCCAAAGCCTTGGATGGAGATTAGAAAAACTGGCAACAAAATACACTACTCCACGACAGGTCCGCATTGCAGAGCAGTCGCGGACTGCTACTAGAATTGCAAAATTGGCGAAATTCGTTTTTCGCTACAGGTCCTCTAAAATTCGAGGATATACTCATTTCCCATTCAATTTTTCCCCTGAACAAAAATATGAAGTTGGATTTTCGATATCACGCACGGATTTTGAGATATATGGAAATTATAGTTATGGGCACTTTCGAGACACATTTTCGGACACTTTTTGGGATCGTTTCACATACACATGAACAATAATAGGTAGATGTGTAGAGAAAATAGCAGAAGAAGGTATGATCGGAGAGAACTTTTGCTAGTCCAAGATCGTTAACTTAAGATCAGAAGATTCAACTAAAGAAAGGGAAGTTAGAAAGGATATGTAAGAATTTTGGAAGAAGAACTTAGTTATGGAAGAGACTACAAAATTGCTTTCAATTCTTCAGTTTTTCGTTTTGGTTGTATAGAAATGATTACCACCCCTATTTATATTTGTATAGGGATGCTTCTAGAAATTATTTTACATACATATACAAGAAATATCTAGATATTATTTTCTAACTATCTAACAAAAATTTAGATTATTCTATAATTTATCATAAATATCTTCCTCAAATATCTACTACTCTACACACTCTAGATTTTTTCTAAAGTACAAATATCAAAGATATTACTCTACAAGATTTTAGAAAGTTCTATCAAACATCTAGGATTTTTTTGTACCTCCAAAAAAATATTTTTATTTTTCACAAGATACACGTATATTAAAAAAGAAATATTCAGGCTCATTTTACTAAAAATGCAAGTGTCATTTAGATACTTACAAATTTAAAAAAAAATGAAGGAATGCTTCAAGAATATCAAACATTCATAGTAGTAAATACAAGATTATTTGTCACGACCCGCGCCAATTCGGCCTCAAAATCGCCCACAAACCGCGCATGTCGTGACCAAACGCATCCATCTCTAAGGTCGTGACATTATTGCTTGCAAGTTATAGAAAAGATAATTTTTTAACATGAGCATCATAAACAGTAAAACTGCGTAGTATACTATATGGATGATGCAATTAATAAAGCTAAATTCAAATCCAATGATCAAGAAAACAACCAAATTATGAAGTTCTTTCAGTCTGTCTTAGATTAAAAAAATCATTTCTTAAGATAGGGAAAATCAGTCATGATTATTTAAACTGTTTGTGCAAAAGCCAAGTGACTCCTTGATAAGGACTCGTGCTATCACTAAAATAGAGGTGTAATAACCGTAGGTCATTTCTAGCATTTTCGACAAAATTTTTATTTTGCCCTTTCTAAAAGTTGCCTTTGGTCATTTTTTGGTTAAATCTAAAGGTTGAATTTTGAAAACTTTGTAAAAAGTTGGAGTTATGCTTAAAAAAAAGGGTTTTTAAAGACTTAAAGTTGGAAATTTCGAGTTATGTAGTCACCTTGAGGTTCGAGTGTCGGAAATTAATTCTGTCGATTCCACCGCTCCGGAATGCAAAATTTGGTCTAAGAGAACTCGCGGAATTGAATTCGGAGTTAATGAACCTTTTCTAAAAGTTCAATGATATCTTTGTGCCATCCCTAAAAAATTTTACTTTTCTATTTTGAAATACACAATATCTTTTTAAGAGAAAACTTAACCTATAAATCCATAATAGATAATAGTTGGGTGTCATTCTCCATTAGCTAGAGGTCTTGAATTTGAGCCAAAGAGGAAAAATAAACCTTGTTAGAGAGAGCCTCCATTTTAGTTAGCCTTATATTGTGCATTTTATGTGACCCCATTTCCTATACTCCTTCTGTCCCACTAATGAGGCCCTTTTCTTAGAAACCTCTTTTACATCTCAAAAAGAATGTCACCTTATAATAATTATAAACAATTTCACTACAACATTTTTCTTTGATACTTGATGAAATGATTCTTAAGCATACAATATCTAATAAATATTTTAGACCATAAATTTCAAAAGTCTTTATTTTCCCTTACATACCGTGCTAGATCAAACAATACCATATACAATGTGAAGGAGAGAGTAATACATTATGCTATCTTCGTCCTAGTCAAACTTGTGGGCATCATATAATGAGTATGTTGGTATTATATGATTGAAGTATGTCATAAATTAAACTTATCCACAGAGAGGCAAATCTAGGAATAAAAGTTGGAAAAAGGATCTGATATACTCTGCAAATTGTCATTTATAGATGATATACTCCTCATTATAAAAATAGCTCACATCTAACCCTGTGGATTCATATGCACAATGAATAGCCTTTTGGATTGCTATAAATATAATATAAGAAACTTTTTTGAATAAATCATTATTTAAAAGGAAATAATTTATCCAAAGATCCAGCAAAAGATTGTCATTAAACAGATAAATGAGTAACTGTGATGTTTATAACCATGAGGAAATTTGAAACTGTTTGATTTTCTTTTTACCTAACAAATATTTATTCTCAAATGCATGAAGATTTCTCATGGTTTTTTTTTGTTCTGCCACGTTATCCTTAAATAGAAGAACTAGAGTAACCATTTTCTATCTAAGCCCAACAAATAGAAGTTATCAAACTAAAATTGATAAGAGAAAAACTGAACAATAATGAAATATATAAATAGGTTTAATATTGGTATAGCATTTCATAAAAGGTCTGAATATTAAAACTATAGAACTGTAATGTCTCAGAATCTTTCAAATCCATACAAACCAACTGATGAACATCCCTAATCAAAAGATCCAACAGAGGATAATGATAAAACCAACAAGTAACTTCAGAATTCCCCACAAAAGCAATAGTCCATCTATGTCCAAAAAGAGAAACCAACTACTTGATCAGGAAAACATCTTCAACATCTGCCGTAATCAGAATTCAGAAATAAAAACACAAACTTCAGGAAAACAAATACCCTCTAAAGTTTTAGGGCCTAATTGATTGATTAAATTGCATCAATAACATCTGCATTTAAAAATAATCACAGCAATATATACCACTTGATCGCTCACATTTCTTCATCTCTTATGATAATATTTATGTGTGTGGTTAGTAGGCTTATGTGATCTTGTACTTCTATGATTTTACCATATCAAAAATAATTTTTAGCAGCAATTAATTAACGATAATAGCTTATTTGTCACTAATTATATTTTTTAAGAGGCAACTACTAGTGACAATTACATTTTAGCACTCCTTTTTAATGTTCCTAAAGCTTATTAATATGCCGGTAAAATCTTTAACACTCTTTATTAATGTACATATTTATTGCTGCTAAAAAATTATTTTTTTCTAGTGCTTATCACTAAAACAACAATTATTATTCCTCTATCTCAGAGAATAGTCAGATTCTATGTGGAAGTAACAGGAAAAATATTACGTACTTAAGTCAATAATAAGAGAAGATGGAATTCAAGTCAAACACCATCACATAGTACCTTTCTCTATTTCATTTTTGGGTTGGCTTTATGCAATATCATCTTGTTGAAGAGAAGTCCAAATTATTTTCATCGGAAGGCTGCACAAACACCAGATGGTTAGAAGTGTAAAACAATATTCAAGATCTATCCATATTGCAAGACAACCACATTTCAGATTCATGGTGAGAAATAGTGTAACAGATAACTTACTTCGGTGGATAATTCATGAGCACTTCTATATTCTTTAGTTGAAGGTCCAGATGAAACACTGATCCTCATATTCTCAGTGACATTCTCTATAGTTGCTCTGGGTGTAGCAGTTTCTTCTACATAGATATCACCATTGGGGGTAAAGTCATCTTGACTTGGACTCAACAGGGTTATGTTATTTTCTTGTCCTTTACAACAATAAACTTATTAATTACTATATCAAGAAAAGATTTTGATCCTTTTTTTAACAAAAGATATTAAATTCAACGTAGTCCTTTAATCTCTTTGCTACAACTGAACATTCTGACCTATACAAAAAGAAAAAGTCTCAAGAAAGGAATATTCTTTTTAATTTCTTACCGTGCACGTCCGTAAGTTCGATGTTGTTCTGTTGTCTAATTTCTACACTTGCTTGCTCATTTAGGTAAAAGCACTTAGGCAGGTCATCATAGAAAATAATAGAACTGGTTGGAACAAAATTATTCTGTTGCAGCCCAGCAAGATACAAATCATATTAAATGTCAAGATTTTGGAGCAGATCCCCTTCAAAGTCCTATTCCAATTGAAAGCAAACCATCAAAATGTATGGATGATCTTAGAATACAATATACAAGTCTTTCTTTCTTTCTTAGGGCATCTAGAAGGTAGCACTCTTTTCTCACAAATGAAATAAGCCATTGTGTGATAGTTACTGACAAGAAGGTAATAGTATATGTCAAATTGTAGGCAATCAAACATATACTATTAAGAATTAGAAGGATGTTCGTTATGATAATATGTAAATGCACCTTCTGCAATCTGCTTTACTTACCTGTTGAGTACTCGGCGAGATTCCATCAGTACCTCTACTATGACTCGCACCTAAGTTACAAAAACAAACTTATTAATTACAATATTAAGAAAAGATTTTGATCCTTTTTTAACAAAAGATATTAAATTCAACATAGTCCTTTAATCACTTTGCTACAACCGAACATTCTGTGCTATGGAAAAAAATGCAAGTCTCAAGAAAGGAATATGCTTTTTAATTTCTTACCATGCACGTCCATAAGTTCCGTGTTGTTTTGTTGTCTAATATCTGCACTTGCTTGCTCATTTGGGAAAATAAGGTCGTCATCAAAAATAATAGAACTGGTCTGACTGAAATTATTTTGTTGCAGCCCAACAAGATACAAATCATATTAAATGTCAAGAATTTGGTGTAGATCCCCTTCAAAGCCCTACTCCAATTGAAAGCAAACCAATCAAAATGTATGGATGATTTTAGAATACTGTTAGAACCTACATTTCGTACATTGGAACAATTAGGAGAATTTGGTACCAAAATGACATTATTAGAAAATTAGAGACCAAAGTGGCATTATTGGAAAAATTGGGACCAAAGTAGAATTTTTAGAAGTTGATTCTAGAAGATTAGGTAGGGCCCACTTGAATTTGTGTTAACTTCTAATTGGACCAAGTGTGGTGTGGGCCATCCACACTTGGCCAAGACTTGTGGCATGTATAAATTTATATATAAGAAAGATGATCTTTATCATATTAATATTTCAACACTCAGAGAAAAATCAAGAAACTTAAGAAAACCAAAACCAAACCCACGGCCAAGGCAAAAAAATTGGGAAATTCACTTTCTTCCATTTCAAATTTATTTTGATGTTACAAACCTACTATATTAGGTCTCCTAAATAGCTTGAAGGAGTTGTTGGAGCAAGAAAACATTTTCTTTCTCATCTTTGGAACCCTAGCCCACTTGTGAAGTTCACTGTATTGGGTCTCCTAAGTAGCTTGAAGGAGTTGTTGGAGCAAGAAAATATTTTCAGGGTAGCCTATTTTTAAGGGGAAATGCTGTCGAATATTTTGTAGAATTAAGGGCAAATTTGGAATTTATCGCCCAAGAAGTCGTTAGCTAATTGTTTGGCATTGTTATGAATTATTTGTAGACTTTGGGGCATCCCAAAGCATAAGTTGGAGTTGGTTTGCATTTGGATTATTTTGGAGAGTGTTTGAGGTATGTAAAGCTACCTTTCTTTTTGACG
>DF361899.1:20642-40660 GCA_000787875.1 Solanum virginianum
ACTGTTTTCACCTTATTCCGAGTTCGGAGTTAAAGGTTATGACCATTTTACTAAAGACTACCAATGAAAAGTTGCACTATGAAACCTCTGTTACGAGTCATAGGTTGGGGTACGAGTCATAGTGTGGGCTCGTAGCAAATTTTAGAAACACTAAAATTGTGTCAAAGGGTTACAAGAGGGGTCCTACGAGTTATAGCACAATGTACGGGTCGTAATGGAGCCCGTAATGGGATTTTAACAGCTCTTGAGAAAGCTTATTTTCATCAATTCCCACCCATTTTTCTTTAACCCTCAGCCATTATGGTCTAAATATAAGTCCTAAAATAGACTCTTAGCCATATTTTTCCCTATTCTTCACTTAGGGTTTTCTTGAGAAGAAGGAAGAGAGCAAGAGTTGGGAAAGAGGAGAAAGGTTCTTGGTTCTACCGCAAAGTTTATTTACCACATCAAACTCCAGATATGTAAGGCTCATTAAAGTGTGATATTTTGTTCCTCACAAGCCCCTTCAACTCCTTAAGTCAAGGTTTGGCAAAAGAGTTGAGATTAGAGAAATTATACTATCTAAGTACTGAGATTATGTAGTTATTATGAATTCACTTGATGTTTTATAAAGCTTTAGTGCATCATACACTTTTAATATGGTATCGAACTGTAGTTGTATACTTGATAGCATGAACTTTAGATTTCATGATTTTTGAGAAATCCATGCATATTTTGAGTTGAGGCTGGGTTTTGAAGATTTGAGTTGAGGTATTCAGCATTTTGAGTTGAATAAAATGAGTAATTAATTTAAATGTATGTTCATGTTTTCCTTCGCATGGACTCTAGTTGTTGATTATTCTTTACCCCTTTTTTTATACAGTTCTTTTTTAAATGAATCTGATGGTTATTTTTGTACGTGAGCATGAGTTTTGAGCATAATTTACTAAGTCCACATGAGCATGAGTTTTTGATGAAATTGAGCATTGAGTTTAAATGATGTTTTGCGTTCACATTGATGATGATGCAAATACATATTTTTTAAAAAAAAATTATTGAAGATGATGATGAGTACTTGGGATGAGATAACCCAAATGAGGTTAAGATTTGAGTTGATTAATTGAGCATCGATGATTGAGTTGACTGATGATGTGGAGCATGTTTTAGTCTTGGGAGTATTATTGAGCACCGAGTTGGGTGATTGAGAAACACCCCAGAACTATGTGTACCAACGTAGGATAGTCGTGCAGCACGTTCTGGTGACTCTTGTCCTAAAGGTTGGACATTCTCTTTGAATTTGAGAGAGATAGAGGTTGTTCGCCCTCTTCTGTGGCAAGTTAAGGGCGGGTGTGGCAACGATGTTGATTCGTTGTCCATCTCCTAACTTATGGTGGTGGGATGAGGTTGTTGGTTAAGAGAAACTCCCAAACAACACTATATTAATTGAGTATAATATTTTTAAACTGAGATTAGCACTACTAAGCTTATTTTACCAAGTATATTTTTGAAGCATGAATTACTTTAAACTTGCATATGATGAGTCGAGTATGCTGTGTTGAATCCAGTATGGGGCCCCCACCCGAGCCCTAGTCACGGTCCACGAGGTTGGGTCATGACATATGCTGTGTTGAGTTGAGATGAGTGAGTCGAGCTTTATTTTCTTGAGCTACTTTACATACTAGTATATTCCATGTACTGACGTCCATTTTAGACCTGCATCCTTTTATGATACATATACAAGAGATAGAGGATTTCAGCCCATGCACCGTTGAAGTCTATATCAGTACATTCCAGAGTTGGTAAGCCCTCCTTGCATTTCGGAGGATCCTTTTTATCTTCTTACTGTTATGAAGTATCTTTTATTTTCTTTGAGTTGAGGTGTTCATGGCCTATCATGGCACCATCTAGATTGTTGAGTAGAGGCTTCATAGATATTAAGTAGAGGATTATCGAGTATTATAGATTCCAAATTTATACATTTGAAACCATGAGTTATTTGAGGTTATGTACATATATATATATATATATATATATTCACATGATGTCCTTTTAATTGACTACTATTCTTCTGTTGTTGTGTTGATGTGATGATTCGGCCAAGTGGTTCGCTCGGGGGCTAGCAATAGTCTCTGAGTGCCAGCCACACCAAGGGTACCTTCTCGAGGCGTGACAAACTTAGTATCAGAGCACAGAGTTCGAGTGTCCTAGGGAGTCTATGAAGTTATGTCTATAGGAACTTATTTATGGTTGTGAGGGCCACACGTCTATAAATAAAGGACTATTGACATTTAGGAAAAGTTTCCCATCTTTCAAATTCTAAATTGTGCAATGGAGCTATTTTCTAAGAAATCTATGATGATTCGTGCGTTGTTCTAAACCTTTCACCTATGCCTTGTCCATGAGGTGATAGAGATAGTAATGTTCAAATTCTTACAGATGAGATCCTCTACGGAAAAGTAATTAGAATGGTATAGAAACTGCACTAGGCTTGAGAGAAACCAACTAGTGTGCTAAGTTGTTTGACCAGAAAGAGTGTGCTATTACTCATATGAATCGTGCGTTTGAGTTAGCTATAGATGTATCCAGACCCTCTCCTTTGAAGCTTGATTTTGATGTTACCTATGAAAGAGAGAAACTTGTATATCTAAAGAGTTTAAGTTGCCACCTAAGAGTATGATTTGGAGGTCTTGTAAACCATAAGTAGAGTTGTTACCCCTAAGCTAGAAGGATGATGAGAGAGAGGAGGCGACCAAATAGTGAGAGCTACGATTGACTGAGGCTTGTGACATAAGTTATTTGCCCCTTAGCTAAGTGAGATATTGGTGAGTGGATTCCCATAAGTCTTGGGCAATGGGTAGTAAATACCATTTGATGTTTATGATGAGGTATGGAGGAAGAGTTCTTGTTATGATGAGTTAGAGTGGCTCAAACTAGTAAGAGGTTTAGATAAATGTATTAGGACTCTGGATGTTGATAGCTTAGGAGGACTAAAAGTAATGATTTTAATATGGATTAGATCCTACGAGCTAGTCTACGGACCATAGGTGATACTACGAGTCATAAAGGAGCTTCATCGGTCGAAAACCATGAAAGTGAAAAGTTGAGGAACTTCTACAAGTTGACTTACGAGGTACTGGGACAGACTGAATAAGGAACCCGACCTGTAGATTAGATCTCATGGACTGAATTATCAGTTTTATGAAGACTATGACATGTTTTCAAGGTTATAGATCTAAACTACACTTATGATTCTGGAGTGAGAGCCCTAAGTAATTTAAAAAGTTATGAGCTTAGTGAGATAAGGAGGTATTGACAGAGCATTAGCCATGTAATTTTAGTAGACCTATGTTCTTAGATAGTTACCTAATAAGTTATAAGTTAGTGTAGTATAATAGGAGTATGTGAAGCAAAGTCATAAAGCTTGAATTTTGAGGAGCGATATGAAGAAGGAGATAGAAACAGCCTCTCTACTTAGGTAGTGGTAAGGTCTGCGTACACTCTACCCTCCCCAGACCCCACTTGTGGGATTTCACTGGGTATGTTATTGTTGTTGTTGTTGATATGAAGAAAGAGATAATATTATGAAAGTGATAGTCTTAGTTAAAGGTTTGCTCTAAGAGTTTTGCTATAGTGTGTGTTCGATGTTAAGATGTTATCTTGCAACGAGTGAGAAGCTATGATGTATAGTAGAGGTACCCCTTATATAAAGATAGTGAATTGAGGATGGAACACTATATGAGAGGGAGCATAAGATGGGTATTCGCGATGCAATAAAGTTGTGCGAAGCTATAAGTTATGACTTACTATGAGAATTTAGATAGTCTAGTTGAGTTGTCAATGTAGAACAAACTAATGTAAGCATTCTTTGTTGCCTTTATTAACTAGGTCGATGGGGATTTATGTATGAATGATGACGAGTCTTGCCATGTAATCCAAGACTTCCTTAGTCATATATATATAGGAGCTTAGAAGTTGAATGTAAGTAATTTTGACTAAGAGGTTAGATGTAAGAGTGATATAAAGCGATTATGCATGCCAATAAGAGTAGTAGGTATAGAAAGATGCCTACAAAGCTAGAAGGAAGTTAAAAGTCGCATCCTAGAAAAAGTTATAATAGCGATTTTACATCATTGAGTATAGCACAACAAGAGAATTTGAGATGTTAAGGTGAATATTGATACCCCAAGATGTGTAGAGCACTATGCTTATAGCTTAGTAAAGGGAGATTATTCGTAAATTTAGAAAGAGGACCTTTGAGCCAAGAGGGAGATGGGGAGTTGATAAACCAAAATGAGTCTTGAGTTTTGATAATGATAAGTTGATCAGGATGAGATGTTGATGTTTTTCAATCTCTTATCTTCCTTAGAGCTAGGTTGAGGTGATACTTTATTCCTGTCTTACGTATCAGCACCATGCCTTTGGATTGAACCCTTATACCTAATGTTGATTCATTGTTTGTGATGAGTTCCGAGGATGAGAAGTAACATTTGTACTCTATCTCATAAAACCTTAGAGTTCCTAACCTTATGTCCTATGAGATGCGACTTGAGTTTCACAACGTGTTCAATTTCATAAAAGCATGATTGGTCCAAAAAGGGCTAATGAAGTTGTATCATATTATGAATTCTCTCAGATTTAATTCCTTAAATGTATCCTGCTTAATCCTTCCTTCCAGTCTTGATAGCGATGTTGATAATAATAGATGAGTTATTGTTGATGAGTGAGTATGGATGTTCTTTGACGTGATGATAATGATATCCTCCTTTGATTAAGGTTGTAGACGTAGAGAAAGAGAAATATAAGACATTGTGATGTGATGCAAATAAGTAAGAGTAGATTAGAGTGTCTCTAGGCAAGAGCATGTTAGTGTACCTTTAAATGAGAAGTTCACTCAATGAAAGATGTAGAAGTGTTGACTAGGCTTGATAATTCTCTGGTATAGTTGAAGTGGTTAAAATAATAGGCTTGAATTTGTGGATGTCACTATATGAGTGATTGGAGAAGGCTATCGATGATTTTGAGTGAGTGTTTTAGGTAGATGCAATTGCTTGAATTTGTGGATGTCACTATATGAGTGATTGGAGAAGGCTATCGATGATTTTGAGTGAGTGTTTTAGGTAGATGCAATAGATGTAGTGATGGGGGAGTAGTGTTCTCTAAAGGAAATTCCTGAGAAAGTATGGAACTTGAGTTAAGGGTTAGCTTTGTAGGAGTATAATCATCTTAGGAATAACACTTTGGGGCTTAGAATTAGTCTTGAATAAAATAAGAGGATGTGGTTAAGAAGAGATTTGAATAGAAGCTTTAAGCTTTAAATTGACGATATAGTGCCATGAAGGGGGGCGTAGTTGAGATGAGGCATGAGGTTGGGAGTTACCCATGGAGCATTATGCACCTTGATGATCCCATTCTCAATTAGAGTTGAGCACACTTTCGAGGTGTTCGAGCGATTTGAATTGAGTGCATTTCGACTTTCCATTCACGCTTGATAATGAGGATGTTGAGGGATATTTCCATCCTTGACGTAGTCGACATTTCCATTCTTATGTTGACGTGTTAATTCTTGAGTCTGAGTAGAGTTTATTGACGTTGATGAAGAGTTAAGAGTTTGAGTTGTTCGGTGAGTGTTGAGATGAGTCACGAGTATTTTCGTGCCTTGATGCCCATCCTTACTCATCATTCGAGGACGAATGATCCAAAGAAGGAGATATTGTGACATCCCATAATTCTAACCTCATATGTACCTGTGATTCAAGCCTCATTCCTATATGTGGGAAGTGTTTTAGAGTCATAACAAACCTCTAGTACTTAGACGAGTTCAAGACTTTTCTATAAATCGAGTTTTTAGTGTTGGATTATGCAAGGGTTAACTTTAAAGAATCATAAATTTTTGCACACAAAGAACTAGATGACCCATAATATACCAAATAAGAGCATAAGATGGGTATTCGCGATGCAATAAAGTTGTGCGAAGCTATAAGTTATGACTTACTATGAGAATTTAGATAGTCTAGTTGAGTTGTCAATGTAGAACAAACTAATGTAAGCATTCTTTGTTGCCTTTATTAACTAGGTCGAGTTATGACCATTTTATTAAAGACTGCCAGTGTACTCTGAAAACTTCCAAGAACTCTGAAATTATGCCAACGTACTATGTCATAGTACACTGCCAGTCGTAGGTCAGGGTAGAGTCATAGTGTGGGCTCGTAACAACTTCCAAGAACTCTGAAATTATGCCAAAGGATTACGAAAAGGGTCCTACAAGTCGTAGTATAGTGTACAGGTTGTAACGGAGCCCGTGATGGGATTTTGACAGCTTTTGAGAAAGGTTATTTTTGTCAATTGACACCCATTTCTCTTTAACCCTTAGTTGTTGTGGACTAAATATAAGTCCTAAAAATAGACTCTTAGCCATATTTTTCCCCAATTCTTCACTTAGGGTTGTCTTGAGGAGAAGGGAGAGAGCAAGAGATGGGAAAGAGGAGCAAAGTTCTTAGTTCTACCGCAAAGTTTGTTTGCTTCTTCAAACTCCAGGTATGTAAGGCTCACTAAAGTGTGACATTTTGTTTCTCACACGCCCTTTCAACTCCTTGAGTCAAGGTGTTGAAGGTTTGGTAAAAGAGTTGAGATTTGAGAAATTATATTATCTAAGTATTGAGATTATGTACTTATTGTGAATTCTCTTGATGTTTTATGAAGTTTAATTGCATCATATACTTTCAATATGGTATTGAGCTGTAGTTCTATACTAGATAGCATGAACTTTAGATTTCAGTGCATTATATACTTTCAATATGGTATTAAGCTATAGTTTTATACTTGATAATGATTTTGGAGAAATCCATGCATATTTTGAGTTGAGGTTGGGTTTTGAAGCTTTGAGTTGAGTTATTGAGCATTTTGATATGAATAAAATGAGTAATTGATTTAAATGCATGTTCATGGTTTCCTTCACATGGACTCTAATTGTTGATTATTCTTTACCCCTTTTTTTGATGAAGTTCTTTTTTAATTGAATCTGATGGTTATTTTTGTACATGAGCATGAGTTTTGAGCATAATTTACTAAGTCCACATGAGCATGAGTTTTTGATGAAATTGAGCATTGAGTTTAAATAACGTTTTGTGTACACATTGATGATCATGCAAATACATATTTTTTTCAAAATATATTTATTGAAGATGATGATGAGATGAGATGATAAGTACTTGGGACGAGATAACCCAAATGAGGTTAAGATTTTGAGTTGATTGATTAAGCATTTGATGATTGAGTTGACTGATGACATGGAACATGTTTTAGTCTTGGGAGTATTATTGAGCACCGAGTTGGGTGATTGAGGAACACCCCAGAACTATGTGTACCAGCGTAGGATAGTTGTGCAGCACGTTTTGGTGACTCTTGTCCTAAAAGTTGGACATTCTCTTTGAATTTGAGAGAGATAGAGGTTGATCGCCCTCTTCTATGGCAAGTTAAGGGCGGGTGTGGCAACGATGCTGATTCGTTGTGCATCTCCTAAATTATGGTGGTGGGATGAGATTGTTGGTTAAGAGAAACTCCCAAACAGCACTATATTAATTGAGTATGATATTTTTAAATTGAGATTAGCACTACTAAGCTTATTTTACCAAGTATATTTTTGAAGCATGAATTACTTTAAACTTGCATATGATGAGTTGAGCATGAGTTTTGAGTCGAGTATGAGTTATTGAGTCGAGATGAGTGAGTCAAGCCTTATTTTCTTGAGATGTTTTATATGACAGTATATTCCATGCACTAGCATCCATTCTGGGTCTGCATCTTTTTATGATGCAGATGCAGGAGATATTGGATTTCAGCTCATGCATCGTTGAAGTCTATATCAGTACATTCCAGAGTTGGTGAGCCCACCTTGCATTCCGGAGGAACCTTTTTATCTTCTTATTGTCATGAAGTATCTTTTATTTTCTTTGAGTTAAGGTGTTCATGATCTGTCATGGCACCATCTAGATTGTTGAGTAGAGGCTTAATAGACATTGAGTAGAGGATTGTTGAGTATTATGTATTCCAAATTTATACATTTGAAACCATGAGTTATTTGAGGTTATGTACATATATGTATATTTATTCACATGATGTCCTTTTAATTGAGTACTATTCTTCTGTTGTCGAGTTGATGTGACGATGAGGCTAAGTGGTTTGCTTGTGGGCTAGCAATAGTCTCTGAGTGTCGGCCACACCAAGGGTAACTTTTCGGGGCGTGACAGTTACAGTATGTATTATTTTCAGGCACAGACAGAGTTGCACTTATTTATGCATTAAATCAGATATTTTGCTATGATGCATTACTTATGTTACTGAATTATTTTCTACATTGAATCTATGATTTGAGCATTATTTCCTGATTGTTCCTGTTTTGGCAATTTTGCATACTCGTACATTCCACGTACTGTCATCCTTTGGACCTATATCGTTTTACAATGTGGACACAAGTGACAAAGCCCCTCAATAGGCGTATCATCAAGCGACTCGACATTTCTACTTAGCCAGTGGTGAGATCTCTTTGCAATCTGTGGCCCCTGTATGTTATTCCTTTCAGTTTCAATTATTTTCTTTTAGTTTTAGGTAGCCGTGGCCTTTCACGATATCCACTCTTTAGTCATGACTTGTAGAGGCTTCATAGACTAGTAGACATTATAGGAGTATCTTTTCTCTTCAGACTGTTAACTTCTTAGTTGGGTTGCTTAATATGATTTCAGACATTGATATTGCAGTTGTGTTTAATTCTAGCCTACTCATTTTGCTTAAGTATTCTGCTAAGTAAAGTAGCTAGACCAAGTGGTTTGCTTAGGGCCAGAGATGGTTTCCAAGTGCCGGCCACGTCCAGGGTATAGACTCGGGGCATGACAGTTGCACTATGATCTCCTGAACGTAACTTCATTATTGGTGCACAATCAAGAGCGGCCTATACCTTTGTCATCCAAAATGATACATTATTGCCACATCTGTTGACTAAAATATTTAAATCAGTAAGTAATATATTCTCATTTGGTCATGATCTATTTTACTCGTTTTTTCCAAAATAATTTTTGGTTATACATTTGACTGATATTACTGCATCCCAAATGCCTACTTTACATACAATACTAGAATCAGTTATCTTCAGGTTTACAAGTGTTCATGAATCACCTAATGAAGTGTACTTTTCTCCATCTTTTACTGTATAATCAAGCAACCTACATACACTTTGTATTCCATGTCACCCTCAACTTTTGTTTTGAGAATCAATCTGTGTCCAGCCCGTCAAGGAAGATGCTGTGACTTCTCAAAAGAAATAATGTAAAGCAAAGCCTATCACAAGAAAAATGAGAAAAGTATTAAAATATTACTTAAGTTTTAACTAACTCTCATTATATATGCTTGTAATGAGTTCTCAACATGTTGTTTGTGCAGCTTTCCAATGAAGATGTTGGGATTCTTAATCAACAAAATGATGTAACATAAGCAAAAAAGCAACAGGTACATTTCTCTTTCCTACTACAAGACCTAAAGAGGGAAAAGCTTTTAAGATAAAATTGCATAAGGGAACAAATATTGCTTGTGCTCACAGGATGACTATGACCAAGGTAAGCTAATATAATATATGTTAGGATTTTGCAGGTCCAACTAAGCTGTTTGGATGAAGACAAATGGAACCAGGTACAGGCTGTTGGACCAATAGTCAGAAAGCGTAATCCAAGTAGAAGCAGGAGATCCGCATAAGGAAACAGGATCGGAATAGGACACAATAAGGAAGCAGAATCAGAATAGGACTCCCACAAGGAAAAGTGTATGTGTCATACTCAAAGGAGTCCAATTAAGGAACAACTCTAGGGTCAACTATATAAGCAATCAATAACCCTAGTAGTTGTAGCTTTTGCAAATTTGAAAGAGAGAAGCTCATCATGCAAGAGCAATCGGCACGAGAGAATTCAAGCAAGATCTAGAGTTAGGTTTTTCTTGTTTGTTCAATTGTTGCAATCTTCTTAGAATCATTGTTGAGTAACAATAATGGAAAGATATTGTTTTTCTTTGAAAGAGTTATTGTTGAGAATGGGTTTGGCTCTCGATTGTTACGAATTGAGTGAGTGAAGGTTGGTGTGTTGAGTGTTGTGAGTTTGTAACCTTACCATTGCTCAATTTGAAGTAGTGAAGTTCTTAAAATCCTACAAGTGTAGGTAGTGGTTGTTTCTCCCTTGAGCAAAGAGTTTTTCCACTATAATTCTGTGTGCTCGTTTGGTGTTTACATTCATCCTCATTTTGTTGGTACTGCTACCGAACCTGGTTCCCTAGTAGGATAGCTGTAGTAGTCTTTTCAATATAGTTGATAGAAACCTAAGCAAAATTAAATCTAAATGAGTAGTTTAAATATTTCAACCGTTTATACCAAGTTTCTTATATGTGAATAGGAATTGATTATGTTATATTTCATAATACAATTATATTTATATAATTTGACCAATATTCTTCTATAAAATTTACAAACGAAAGAATTCATCATTTTGAATCAAATAAATATTACTTTTTCAAGTGTATCCTATGAATTGACAATGATACATTATCCACTTTACAGAAGACATTTGAGAATATTTATACATCATGATATATGATTTTCCTTTCAAACTTTATTTACTTATTACTTACATGTTTTAGTATCATTCATAGCATTTAAAAAAATTGTACCAATTAAGATGGGACACACATGCAACCAAGAGACTAGTGTTTATAAACTGTTCCTTTTAAGTTTCTTCAGCTTTGAGAACTTTGTTGTTATTTTTTTATTTTTTTTGTGACAATCTTTTACTAGATCTTGTTCTTATCAGTTTTACCTCTTCATAGTTTCATATTACATATATTGCATGTCTTTGAGATTATAAATGTTGCATAATCAGTTCTTTTGTATGAAAAGAAAATACTAATTTATGCAAAAATAGATAATTAACTTTTTCAAGACAAAAATATTCCTACCAAGTTTTTATGTTTATCAAATATTAAATAGTCATGTTCTCCTTTTCATTCTCCATTTTCTACCGTCTCTTCTCCTTCTCATAGAGAGGACTTTTAGTTTATGTTAGGTGATTAAGATTGGCTAAATGAATTTTTGTACCATCAATACTCTGAATCTACTCAGACTGAACAAATGTGAAATTTTGCACCATATAAAAATTATATCTATTTTCCGCACGACAATCAACTGGTTCTCTTTCTTTTCCTATCTCAAGGAAATCTCGATGTACCTTGACTCCTCTTCACATTTCAAAATTGATAGTTACACAATTTTCATCTCAGTATAAGTTTAAGTTGTGCAAACTCTTCATTTTTATGTCGCATCCAGGTTTCTCTGAAAGAACACAAGTTTTAGAAAATTCAACATGCACCTATTGACATTTTTGAAAAGTCCGAACAATATTAGTAAAAGTCCATGATGACTGTAACACCCCACGACTCTATTCTTAGGATTCGAATTTTTTTTCATTATAAATACATAAGTTTGAACCTATTGATGTCTTACATATACCTATGTTTTAAGCTCAATTCGTATATGTGGGAAGCGTATTAGAAGTGGATTAGGGTCATAAGATATCTCTAGCACATAGTCGAGTTCGAAACTTTTCTAATGATTAAGTTTTCAAATTAGATTGTATAAGGGTTAATTTTACATGACCATAACTCTCAGCATACAAAGAATTAGCTAGATGGCTCATAACCTATCTTATTAAAGATTTCTGAATCCTCTTTCCAAGACCACTAAGATTGCCTCATTTGAACTTTAGAGGAAAAAATTATGACCATTTTACTACGAATTGACAGGGCAGAATTAGTTCTAGAACCCTGAATTATGGGTCGTGGATTGAACTACAAGCCTGTTCTTTCAGCTCATGGATTGACTCATGAAAGTCAAATTTTGGATCTCAAAGTCTATAGACCTAACTATGGGTCACAGAAGATTCTGCGATTTGTAGTTTGGGCTCGTAAAATGAGTTTCAGGTCCTCAAAACTCACTCTAGTTTCTACGATTAGCTTTTACAGACCGTAGATAGCCCGTAGACGATCAAGGCAGATTTTAAGAAGGGCTATTTCACTCTTTTCACATCCTTTCTAAGAATTTGATAGTTTTACACCTAATGTTACCTTTCAACCCCATTACGCTCAAACATATTCTAAAGACTTAGAACAAGATTTCAAGAGGAGAAAGGCTAGCGTTTTCAAGAACCTTCTTCAAAGTTCTTCAAAATCTTGTTCTTCCAGGTATGTAAAGCTACGTAAAGTGTTGGATTGAGTCTGTCCACATGCTCTACTTCATCTTCTTGAGATGTAAGTGTGCTTAGAGGTCGAGTAGGAAGAACTTCAGAAATCCTAAACTTTGAATTGTCTATGTTTACTCTGAGTCTTCATGCATATTTATGAACGTATTGATGGTATACATGTTGATTGTATGAGATTTGAGCATTTAGTTGTATTAGTTGATATAAACCCTAGTTGCAAAATTTCACGAAGCACTTTATGCATCAATCAAATTGAGAATATGATTTGTGAATGTCCAGACTGAGTAACTTTGAGCATGATTGGAACATGAGAAGTATTTTACATGTCTTTATGTGATGAGCATGATTGATTAGGGTCTAAATGACCATTTGAGTTAGAGTCTTGAATGATTTGATGATTTTTTTAGCATGCATGATTGATTAGGATCTAAATGACTGCTTGAGTTAGAGTCTTGACTGATTTGATGAGTTTTTAGCATGCATGATTGATAGTCCTGATTGGTTGATTAGTGATTGAGTTAAATATAAGATTGTCTAAATCACTCTTGAAATATGATTGGGATGAGTTGGATGGTTGATAGGCCAGAAGGCTTGAATGTGATAGAATTGATGAATTGATAAGAGTCCTTCTGAGACTCATGATTTATTTGATTGAGATTGATTGTCTTTATAAGCACTAAGGCCCGGGAGGAGTATCAGGTACCAAATTAGTGAGAGTAAGTCCAACTCGAACTCAATAACTATGTCGCTAAACATAGAAGAAAATTGAATCGTTAAGTCAGATGTTTCCCTTTCTATGTCCCTTGTAGGGAATTGATTGATTGGCCTAGATCCATGATTGATTGATTCATCCTTTACCCTGGCAAAGTATTAATTATTGTGGCAATATCAATGATATTGTTGTACGATCACTGGCTCATAAGTGATTTTTGTTGGATAAGAGAAACTCTTAGATAGGCCTTGATAGTACTCCACATGATTGGTTTGATTGTTCATAAATGATCTGACTGAGTTTGGATGCTAGAGTTTCTTTTAAGAGCATTATTTTACTATAAGAATCTTGCATCCTTTACTGAGTCAAATTATAGATTGTTGACTTGATTGGTTGATTGTTTGAGCTTATTGGTTAACTTATATTGACTCTTACTTGGTTCTTAAGTCATCTTACATACCAGTATATTCAATGTACTGACGTCTATTTAGACTTGTATCATTTCATGATGCAGATACCAGTGATAGAGGCTTTCAGCAAGCGCACTGTTCAAGAACTACTCCTCATTCTAGACTTGATAGGTGCTCCTTGTTATTCGGAGGAGCCTTCTTTATTTTATCTTGATTAGTAGTATTTTTTTTGAGGTAGCCTGGGACTTGTCTTGGCACCTTCTAGACTTGAATTAAAGGCTTCATAAATGTTGACTAGTGATAGTTGATTATTATTTACATTCCAACTCTTGTTCATAAAAAATTATTAATTGTATAAAGACTTAGTTGTTTGGGTACTACCTACCCTTACTTGAGTATTTACTTCTGTTAATTGAATATGATGTGACGATGAGACCTACTGGTTCGTTTGGGAAATTAGTAATGGTTCTTCAAGTGCTGGCCATGCCAAGAGTACCCTCCCGGGGCGTAAAAATGACATTCACATGTAATGTTCCATAACATAAGAAATGTAACAGAATAGTCAAAACATCAGTCCTAGATAGCCTGCTCAACTTATGGTAACGCAAGACATAGTGATATATTAATTTGTAAATATGACTCACTCAGATAAGGATGTTTCACCGTATGATATAAATAGATTAATTTATAACGATACTGAATATGATATATTAAGTGTATAAAAAGAATATTGCATGAAGAAATGACTTGATCATCATTTAAGACTTTTTCACAATAGATTAGACGTTGTTGTTCCGTTGGAATCCCAATCAAAAGAGCTATATCTTCTTTCAAATTTTTTACTGTCCTCTGCATGACATCACAAAGTATTAGAAGTTTGAAACTTTTAGAGAAAAAGATGAGGTTCAGCAGAAGCTTTATTTCATTAATATGGCATATATCAAAAAGGTATACACACATTTAGCTATATAACCTTTTCAAAAGTAAATTACTAAAAAGAATATTTTTTAAAAATTGGACCAGTTTAATAAAAGATTTTTTTAGGAAAATCTCATTTTTCTAACAATGCACACATAAACTACGCGGAAAAATCACATACTTAGGATTAAACGTGCGCAATGTATCACACAAAGTACTTAAATGAATTTGCTAACTACTGAAACAAATAGTCCTTATAAGGGGAGGTAAGTTTAATATGATTCGGTCAAGTTGCAAATTTATAACTAGAGCTATGACGAGCTTAATATAAACAAACAATTACCTGATTACTAATCCACATACTGTGTGTTTGAGAATCTATAGTTCTCGACTTTATCTCGATCATTGCTTCATCAATATGAGCCATTTCCTTTCGACAGATAAAGCACCTGAAGCAGTTCAAGTTACAATGATAATAAAACTCAACGAAGCACCAATTGAAGGGAATGCAAATGTTATTTCGAGACAAAGAGTGTAGTCCCACGTTTTAGACTTAACAAGCTTGCTCCCAGTCAACTAGCCGTAAAGGAAGATAAATAGATTTTCTATTGCTTATTTTGGCTATTCCATTGATGGAATAAAAACAATCACTCTTTAAAAGGAATTAATGAGTAGACTAAACATTTATCAATCTAAAGCATTGAATCCGTTTTGATTTTAATAGGATAGACTGAAAGTTTACCAATCTGAAGAACTAAAGTTATTTTAATCTGCATTGTGACAGATGGAATAATTTATAGTAAGTAAATAAGACACAACTTACTACAAGAAGAACAAGTTGTTTCTTACAAATAGTGCACAGGTTGAAAGAGGTAAAAGGAACATGGCAGACTAGCTCAAGGACTAGTTGTTTCGTGTATGAGAGCATATACACGAACGGTAATAGTTAGATGATAACGACCCTCCTCTCAAGACATATTGTAGAAGAAAATATCGATCAAAGGACAAAGAGTTGTACAGTCTGGGCAAACACAACTGCTACAACAGTTGCAACTGTTCCCTTGATTTGCTCCAGCAGTTGGTCCAGCAGTTATTATTCATAGATTGTAGTTTAAGGTGTCAGTCTTATCCTATTATGTTTCTCTATAAATACGTAATTAGGATCAGTTATTATGCATATGTAATTTAGAATTAAACTACTATATTTTGGAGTCTTGTCTTCTCCATATATACAGACAACTTTATTGGTATAATCACTTGCTTCATCCTATCTGTTTTTGTTTCTCCTCTTCTGGTTACTGTCAGTTTTGACATCAGAACAGTCCGGTCTAAAATGCTAAATACCAAATCATCTAATTCTCAAGAAGGCATTCACAATTTTGAATCCCTTGTCCAACAATTATTTGCCATAGCATCAAAATTAAATATGATTGACACATTGGCAGCAAATGTAGCATCATTGAAAGCCAAGACTAGTTTCACCCAATAAGAAGAATCTAGTCACTGAAATCGTAATAAAGGAAAATCCATTTGGCAAGAAGAGGAAGAAGTTATTGATAGTCCAACTTGGCCAAAATAATCCTTCCAGAAGGCCGTACACAAAGATGGAATTCCTCTTATTTGAAGGAGGCGATCCTAGAGGATGGATTTTGAAAGAAGAAAAATATTTCTGCTATTATCAAACTCAAGAGGAACACAAAGTTGACATTGCAGCAATGTATTTGGAAGGCGATGCTCTGGATCTCTTTCTTGGATAAATCGTGAGCGAACTTTGCTTTATTAGAAAGAACTTGTTAAAGCATTCCAAGAAAACTATGGTCCTGCGAAGTTCCAAAATCCCGACCCGCACCTTTGTAGCATTCAACAAATGGGTTCTATACAGGAGTACCGTCAAGAATTTGCAGAAAGTTCGTCTAGGGTCATAAACTAGCCAGATCACTGTCTCTTAGGGGTCTTCAGTCCATTGAATTCAGTTCATTTTTCATTCTCTTACGATGAAGAACAGTTAATATGTGATGGTGAGTTGATTCTTTTGAAATTTATTCTAATTTTGTCATCCAATTTTCCCTCATTTTATTCGATTATTCTTTTTTATTTTGACCTAGTAAGTGTTACTGCTAAAGTTCATTGATTATTTCTACTGATGTGGATTTGAAATTATTTTTTATTTATTTCTTTTATCTCTTATTTGGATATTAATTAAAGAATAATATTTATTGATATATGTATGCAACACACTCGTTGCCTTTGTAGTAAAGTTATTAATTTTTGTTATATATGTTCATTAAATTTTGAATTGATGGCCACACGTATCAATGTATAATATGTAAATGGATAGTTTCAAATTTGTATGATTTTAATTCTCAATCTAAGTTTGACATTAGTAAAACAACTCATGGTTGGTAAAAAAAAATCTTTTTTGCTCCATAATCCGTACTAGGAAAATACAATTGTTATCACATTGCAATTTTTTTTTTAAAAAAAAAGTCCATTTATTATTTTTTCATATTACTAGAATTGGTAAAAGATTTTCATTTGTGCATTATGTGTTCTATTTTTTATTTAGTATAAGGAGAAAGTTTTACGGAGTAGTTTCACTCCAAATAATTGTACTCTTTGTTCTCATCTAATTTTTTTTTCAACTGTGGACCTATTAGTACTATTTTTCTGTCAACATGGATTCTTAAATTTTGATATATAATTTGGTTAACTTATTTTTGTGTGTAATTCCACAGTATCTTTGGCAAGAAATAGAAATGAGAAGGAAAGAAAAAAAGGAACATAAGAAGATGATGCAGAATCAAAAATCAAATCTAAAGAATGACGAGAAAAAGGAAAAGAATTAGCAGGACTCCATTGAAAATAGGATACTTAACAAAGAAAAGAAAAACGTCATCAATGGTAATTAATTAGAAAAGGTTTGCATCTTAACATAAATGTTTTACTTAATTACTCCCTAACACCTACTTAACATAAATATATCATGTTATTTTACAAAATTTATTGAACTTTATGTAGAGCTAGAAGTTACTAAGCCTGGAGCAACTGTATATTACATTTTTATCAATACTAAACAGAATACTGTTGTATAAAGCCTATCACAAGCAAAACAACAAAAGGTATTAAAATAAAACTTAAGTTTTATCTATTCCACGTTATGCTTGTAGTGAGTTCGTAGCATGTTATTTTTGTAGATTGTCGAAGAAGATGTTGGGACTTCTGGTCAATAATATGATGCTCCACACGAAAAACGATAGAAGGTACATTTCTTATCCTTGTCAGGAGAAGTGTCCACCACTGGCTTAGCTCTTCACCTTAAGGGGAAATGATTTCCAGATAGAATTGCATAATTAAATAGTTGCTAGTGTTTACATAGTGAATATGTCCAGGAAAAAAATATAATACAATAAACAGAAACCTAAGTAATAACAAGGCATAATACATAAATATATCCTTTAACTTTATCTTAGCTACCATTTATGCCCTCTAACTTTGGAGTAGAAACTTAAACTTATATAAAGTTTAAAGTAAATACATGTATCCTATGTGAAGTACCACGCATAGAACACCACACATAGGACACAATAAGCCAAGACTAGTTTCACCCAATAAGAAGAATCTAGTCACTGAAATCGTAATAAAGGAAAATCCATTTGGCAAGAAGAGGAAGAAGTGTAGGATACCATGTAGGATGTGTCACATAGGATACATGTGTCTACCTTTTTGGCTCTATACAAGTATCTACCTGTGCACATCCAAAGTTGGTCATCTCTCTGATAATTTATATTATTTTTTATGCAGATGAAATGATTTCTTTTGTTATTGGAGGAGCTTACTCTATTTTCATACATGCACTCGAGTATTAGCTGAACTGATGATATATTACCAAATACAGTTCATTAGACTACTTCATTTAAGTTTCTTCAACTTTCAGAACTTTGTTGTTATTTTCTTGTCTATTTTGTGACAATCTCGTACTAGATCTTATGCTTATTATTGTTATCTCTTCTTAGTTGTATGTTACATATATTGCATGTCTTTGAGATTATACACATTGCATGAGCAGTTCTTTGCTGTGAAAAAAGAAAATTACAAATTTATGCTTCTTTCAAGACACAAAAGCAGATAATTAACTTTTTCAAGACAAAATATTCTTACAAAAAATTATGTTTACCAAATTGTTTCTCACTAATACTTACCCATCTTCTCCTTTTCATTTTTTGTTTCTACTGTCTCTTGCATGAAGGGTGTCATGAGATTCGGGAAAAAGGGCAAGCTCAGCCTTTAGTTTATTAGCCCTTTTGAGATCCTAAGTCGAGTGGGGGAGGTCGCCGATAGATTTTATTTTCTACCTAGCCTATTTTTTATGCATTGCATTCAGTATTTCATGTTTTGATACTACAATGTTACAACCCGAACAAGTCTCATGTGATTTCCTTGATACAATGGAGTTGACTCCACATTTTACCTATGAGGAGGAGCTTGTGGTCATTCTAGACATGCAAGTTCAAAAGTTGAGAACTTAGGAGATAGCATCAGTGAAGGTTCAGTAGTAACATCGACCTATGGGAGAGGCGACATGGGAGACGGAGTCTGACATGCAGGCCTGTATCCTCATCTTTTTAAAACTTTAGGTATTTTCCTTGCTTTATGTTCGAGGATGAACATGGTTTTAAGTGGTGGATGATGTAATGACTCCGACGGTCATTTTTTTGTATTTTCAAAAAAATTATCATTTTACCCCTCTTGATAATTATTTTGAGTCTTATTTGATTGATTAAAAATGTTGATTTTTAAAAATTTTGTGAAAAGTTGAAGTTTTGCTAAAGAGTTGAGTTTTAAAGGCATAAGTTACTTAATTTTGGGTTACGAAGTCATTTGAAGTTTCAAGTCTTGGAATAGAATTTCATCGATTCCATTAATTCTGGACTATGAAAATTGGTCTAAGAGAATTGTCGAAATTAGATTTGGAGTTGTCATGTGGATTGAAGGTCTGACGATGAAAACTTATTGAAAATTTGAAAGTGGTTTTGACTTTGGGTGCTCAGATTAGATTTTTGATAGTCTCGTTAGTTTCGGGAGGTGATTTTGGCACTAGAATGATCTTTGATATAATTTTCGATTTTTTGATAGAATTTTGGTATTTTTAGTTCCTTAAGTTAGTTTCATTGCGACTAATTAAATTTTGGGTCAAGGATGCCTTTGATTTAATTTTTGATGATTTCATTGAGTATGAAATATCGAATTTTATAGAGAGGTATATATGGTTTGTGTGTTTGGGGTTCTGAACGAATTTTAAGGATTTATTCAATGAATTAAGGTGCCTTTGTGAAAATACTAATATTTGCTGTCTGATCCTCCGTCGTGGACCCCATAATACCACGTTCACGAAGTTATGTGGCTTAACCATCGTATTCGCGGGGCTCAGGTTACGATTATGGAGAGTCAACTAGTTTGACATCCATGTTCACGGATGTCCGAGCGGCATTCGCAATACTTGTTGCCTACTGACCTGTTAGACCCCGTATGTCCTTAATTGAATCGATTAGGAGAAGTTTGGGGACCAAAGCGGAGTATTGCCAAGTTGTAGTCTTGAAGAAAAATAAGAGTTACCCCACCTTAATTTGTGTTCCTTTCCTATTGGTCCATGTGTGGGGGTGGGGTCAAGGTTATGTAAAGATATACATAATATCTCTTCTTTCTCCACACCTATTC
>DF361899.1:47775-58193 GCA_000787875.1 Solanum virginianum
CTTGGCCGAATTGGGTATGGGATATGTTGCACATAAATAATGCAGCTGATTATGGTGTTCCCTAAAGTTGATAGAGGATTTGGTGGTATTGTGTACTTGGACGAATTGGGTATGGGATATGTTGCACGTAACTGATTATGGTGTTTCCGTAAAGTTGATGGAGGATTTGGTGGTATCGTTGTTACCAGTACATTCAGATTTTGTTAATGATGGAGCTGGCATGAATTTAATTTCAGTTCGGTTACCTTTCTTTTGGCTAGGAATGTCAAAGCTGATAAACTCATTGTTGAATACAGATAAGAAGCGAGCGACGATGACTGATGTGATATAGCAAGCTTATACTGTTGAAATTTATAGCAGTAGGCTACTACAGAAATCTGCGACGATTACTGATGTGATATGGCAAGCTTATACTGTTGAACTTTATAATAGTAGGCTGCTGCAGAAATCAGATGGCCCCTTGTGTTGCTGGATATTCATGTGTTGAGTAACAGTTGGGCAAACTCCAGCTGGGAAGGCATGAATTTTGCTTTTCTCCCAAATTTTGTAGTAAAGTTCTCCTAAAAATGCACCAACTTGGACCCAATCAGTTTCAGTTTGGATATCCATATCAATTAGAGCATGTTAGACAAGTTAAGAAGAATAAAACGGATGTTGGAGACATAAGAAATGCCTTCAAAGTTGTTCCCTCCACTTTGGATTTTTTAGGTACTTGTCAGTTTTCCTGCAGCAAATGACAGTCACATGAACATAGGTTTCATCTAATGGAGTGAAAATAATATCTGGTTTTGGGGTGGTTGATCTATTGAACCTCTGGTTTCTGAAGTAGTGGTATAGCACAGACTTATATAAGGAATTGTTTGGTGTGTACACTCTTGATAGTATGTGGTCGGATGGATGTGAATGTTTGGATAAGCACTGGAGGAAACTCAGTTTGGTAATACAGAATTTGGGCAGTCCGGAGTATAATTGGGATTGGGCTTGCATTGAATTGTTTTTGATAATGTTTAAGGTATGTAAATAACCTCCTTTCCTTTGGCATGATTTAGCTAAACGTAGCTACGATATGAACCTTGAAAGAACGCAATTCTTAAAATCCAGGCTTATGTGTGATTTGTATTAGTTCCTTGTTATCCTTATGATATTTGGTCAAAATCTAGATTCCTATGTCCTTGGAATTTGTAAATTTGTAAGAATATGCAATATTTGAGAAATTTGGATAGAACATATGAATTATTGGTTTTAAAATTATAAAAGTACATAATTTTTTTTATAGAAAGCCCGGATTGCTTTGAAAATTATTTTAAAATGTTCCGTAGTAGTTTGCATGATCTAGGATAAGTATGTTCCTTTTAATTTGGGCTAGTTCAGGTTTTCAATGGCCGTGGGACCCACAACACTCTTTTATGTAAATTTTGGGTAGTTTGAAGGAATTTGGAACAAATGATATTTTGTTTTCAAAAAATGAATATTTTACTGATCTGATGGATTTATAATAATGATTTTTATGCATATGATTTTTCATGACTCTGCCCGTGCCTATTATGATATCATTCACTGGTTCCCTGGCCGGTTGTTATCATGCGCATTATGATATATATATACATTCCGGTGTTATGTTGTGTTCGACGGGTCGGCTTGCCTAAGGGCCGGGCTCCATATCGTGCACATTATGATATATATACATTCTGGTGTTATGCTGTGTTTGGCGGGTCGGCTTGCCTAAGGGCCGAGCTCTGCTTAGATTGGGTTATAAGGTGCTGGGCTTTTGATATGTTTGGCATTATGCACTTTTGTGATTTGTGACGGAGATTTTAGAGATCTGAACTTTCTGGTGTTATGTTGTGGTATGGCGCGAGTTTGGAGGTCGTCATCGTTCCTATATGTTATGTATAAGTTGGGTATTTTAAAAAAGAAATATTTTGATGGTTGCATATGCGTTTGACTTCCAGACCTTTGTTTTGGACTATTACTCTGATTTATATTTTGTACATTCCGCTTTACATATTCGGTACATATTTTTTACTGACCCCCTTTGCTTTGGGGGCTGCGTTTCATGCCTGTAGGTACCGATGTATAGGTTAGTGATCCTCCAACTTAGGATTCCCACCTACTGTCTGAAGTGTTCCCTTTGCTTCGGAGCAAATATTTGGTGTATACACTTGTTTAGTATTTTGCTTATACGTTCATTCGAAGGTATGATAGGGCCCTATCCCGTCCTATGATTCTGTTTGTTTGTTCAGAGGTCTGTGGACGCCTGTGTATATGGGTTGTGTCAGTTTGTATGACTATAAATGTATGAGGTATATGTGGAGCGATTTTAACTACCGTGGTGGCCTTGTTGACCCGTATGTATATGTATATGCTATCTGTTGGGATTTTATGCGTGCAAGGTATTTGAGTTAGTATGAAAAACAAAGAAAACTCTGCCAAAATATCTATAAAAAATAATATATCTGTTAAGTTTTGGCTTTGCGTCTGTGTCTGGGTGCCGCAATTGGGCACTAGTCACGGCCCACGGGCTGGGTCATGACATGACTTCTGCGTTTATGCTTCTAAGCTTTGTGATCGCGGAGAATTAGATATCTTTGAACAGTAACCCCTCTAAAAGTTAGATTTAAAAATTAAATTCATATTTGGACTTTGGAAGCTCGATTTTGGGTATATTCAAGTTATTTTCACGGGAATTTCATTAGGTAAGTTATTTTTTACCTATATCTTCATTATCCATTGACTACTTAATTTTAACATCAAATTTAGTGATTTCAATTAGAGAATTTGGGTGTTTTTCATGAATACAAATTTTTGACAAAAATGATGATTTTGCAGTGATTAACTCCATTTTTGAAACATTTTTGCCAATGGACTCCTAATACCTTGAGGGACTTTTTCATGTAAAAACTTTTCAGATTTCAACCCCATTTTTGAAACTAGATTTTTGAGTCACTTTGCCCATTCACCCAAATTTCATGATTTTTGTGTCTTTAGTTTTGAAATTTAATTGTGAATCATTATTTGACTAGATTGTGGTGCTTTAGAGTATATTCAGAAGGGGAAAGCTTCAGCATTAGAGTGATCGTGATCGTTGGCTAAGGCAAGTGGATTTCTAGATTGTAGCTAAGAGTGTTGAACCTTGTATTTCTTTATGCGTGTTGGAATGTATTGGGTAGTTATTTTTGGATATATACTTCATAAAATGAATTAGTGATCGAGATAGGGTAACAATATGAATATGTGATTTGATATGCTAGTGAAACTTACATATGAAAATTTGACTAAGTGTTATGAATCAGTTATTGATTAATATTATTGTGAATAATGAGTTATATAGCATTGAATCATGAATTTCATTTCTCACCCACTTACTCTTTACGCATATGCTTATCAGTGTTGGATTGTGGAAAGTGATATGAGTGAGATATTGAAATGTAGAGCTAAGGTCTTTACCGACTGATGTTATTTGTCAAGGTCTCTTCTGGAGGCCGATATTTCTTCCAATGAGTTTTGATTATCGAGGTCTCTTCTGATGATCGAGGCCTTATTCGATGGATACATAGTCCATATTAGGCCTTCATAGGTTCCGATATGAAATGATCAGTGGATGTATACCGCAGGATATACATGGATCACGATTACTTGACATAACGTTGTATCATCTTGCACCTTTTACTTATTTTGATCATGAGTACCTTCTTTGAATTGTTTGTTGATGAATAAACTCTTGTTTAGTTGTTACTTGTTGGTTATGACCTATTTGAGATTGTTGCACTACTTGAAATATATTTATGTGTGTATTTTATATGTTGATTTTTCTGTTTGTAGGATCGTAGTTGTGGAGGTTTGTGGTTGGGATAATAGGAACACCTGTTTTCATCATTACTTTACTCAGATTTTAGTATTCATTTGTTAGGTATCATGTTCCTTGGTAACCACCCTTGTTTCTACATCTATGTAGGTTGTGATCTCAGTTCCACTTGATCTCTACATTCTCATGTTGACCAAGCTTCGATCTGGACCACCTAAGAGGTAGCGACTTGTCTTTTCAGTGAACTCTCAAGGCCCTTTTATTTTATGTTTTTGTCATATTTGAGGACTAAGACATTGAGACTTATATTACTCTTAATTTTTGTTGAGTTTAGTGTCTTGTACATATGACATCAATATTGGGTGATTTTAGAATTGAATCTTTTATAGTTATCTATAAGACTTTATATTATGCTAGTTTTTTCCTTTTTGCTTAAATTTCCCATTTTCATTGTATTGTTTAGCTTTTACACTGACTTGCCTTTGTGGGTTAGGAAGGTGCCATCACACCCGATTTCAAATCATGGCAAATGACTTTGGACTGGAATTACCTATCCAAGAAATCTTTCAGCCTAAGTAAGGTCTAATTTGCTTTCTCCCGAGATTCGTTTTCACTGCTTGAGTTATCTTGAGCTAACATGTCCCCTTTGACTAAAGGACAATGTTTTCACCTTGCTCTACTTTCTTAAGGGGATGAAAAGGGGACAACCTATCCTGTCTTCTCTGATGTGTGCTATATTATTATGTCCTATTTCTTAAGGAGTGATCCAGGATTAAGCGATGTGACGATATCCTTTGAGTAAACCTATATTCGAAGCTCTTTAGTGTATAAGTAATTCTTTACTGGTCTACCAAAAGTAAGATGGAGATTGGTTGAAGATGATGTTATGCAACGTTCAAAACCAGTCTTGAAGTGAATAAACTATTTACTTCTGTCCTTCCCGAACTCCTACACAGAGGGAGTCATATCTTGGAGTAAGCTCCTTTACATGGACAATCTACTCAAGAGTTTAGGCCCCTGATTCAGTTTATGTCTGGGCTATTGTCGTACTCAAAGGCAACAAGCTCTAGAAGTGGATGCACTTGGTCTTGGAGGAGAGGGAAGGCTTCTAATTTGATCCTTAAGCGTTAAAATCTATAGTAGGAATCTTGGAGAGAATTTTAACTTGAATTAATAATGAAAAATCCCTAGTTTAGGTGGGATAATCATGAATTTAGTTTGATAGTAGGATTAAGTTATAACCGGAGTATTTTTAGGTCATTGTTTATTAATTATTATGTTTTTATTATTGTTTTAGATCAAGAATAAGTCCGAGCATTACAAAAGGGTAAAACTCAAATTATTTAGAGTTTCCAAGACTTGATTCAAAATGTGTGATGGTTGTCATTTATTAAATGTATGTAATGAGTGTCTGTTAACTATTTTACCATATTACCTGTGTAATGCATGTGAAAAAAACATAAGGGAAGAATTTAAGTGACGTTATGCTCATAATCTCATACAAACTTGTGGTTTCAAGTATAGTGGTTCCATTGTAATTATGATTGTTATTGCGAATGTTAGTTGTGATTGTTGGTTGGCTCGGGTCCCACATCTGGTACAAAATTACTAATTTCTAGATAGGATATCATACTAGTATATACTAGTGGTTGGATCGAATATCACACCGGTACATGCTAATGATTGAATTGGGTACTACATAGATATACTAATAATTTATGAGTGAGTTCTATAAGAAAAATCAAGTATTGTTATTGTGATTATGTGAGCCATGTTTCTTATGTTGTTAAATCAAGAATTGTGACTAAGGGTCTATGACTGTGGTGACTTGTTGATATGTATTGGCTTGTATTACTACATTTTGAGATTATATTTACATTCATAC
Organism: Solanum virginianum; assembly: GCA_000787875.1. Classification (NCBI taxonomy): domain Eukaryota; kingdom Viridiplantae; phylum Streptophyta; class Magnoliopsida; order Solanales; family Solanaceae; genus Solanum; species Solanum virginianum. The sequence continues at coordinate 53,466 of DF361899.1, forward strand.
TTTTGGATTGGTCATATGATTTTACCTATATACATGTGATTTTGTGTACTGATACTGTACTTGCTCTTTCTTATTGAATACTGGACATATTCAGACGACTGCTTCACAGTTGTAACTATGATATTTGAATTCAAGGGTGAGCATTTTTGTCCAGGCTACCATCAATTCTTCTCTATCTCACTGTCCATCTTTTCAAATTCAAATAATCTTATACTTTTGATTTTTACGTTCATTGCTTGGAGTTGCATCTTCTTATTCTCGATACTTTAGAATTTTGATACTATAACTTTCATTTTCCAGGGGATGTATTCCACAGATTTTTATGATAATTGACTGAGATTAGAGGAACTCAATCATTTATAGATTTTTTGCCAGTAATTTTAGTGTTGTAAAATGGATGTCCAAATAAATATTTTTTTTGTCCACATAATATAATTTGTGGCAACATAATTTAAGGCATTTGCATGGCAATTTTAAGGTCATTTGCATGGCACTTTCAAGGCCAAAAGCTTGACAATTTTAAGGCCAAATGCTTGGCAAGTTTAAAGTCAAAAGCTTGGAAAATTTAAGGCCATAATTCATACTTAATCATCAAGTTTTCATAAGTATAAATACCCCCTCATTCTTGTAACAAAATGCATAAGTGAGAAAAGAAAGAAACAAGAGTGAATAAGAAATACCACTACATCTTCTCTTTATATTCCTTCTTATTTTTACTATATTCTTCATCGTTTCATAATACGTTATCAGCATGAAGCTCCAATCTCAGTACGTATACAATCTTCTTTTAGCTATTCTTATATCTTATAATATTACCATCATACTTTATTTCTTGAACTACTTACGATACTACATAAATTTTCATTTAGGCTCCAATCTCAGTACGTATACAATTTTCTTTTAGCTCTTCTTATATCTTATAATATTATTATCATACTTTATTTCTTGAACTACTTACGATACAATATAAATTTTCATTTAAACATTCTATATTGCTATAACTAATAAGACTATTGTTTAATATATATCTATATTCTAATACTCACTTTATTTTGAGTTGTCCTAAGATTAATTAAATAATATATTAATTAGTAATCAACTTGTTTTCAAGGATCTAAGTAAATTTATTTTCACAAAAGAAAATAATTCTTTTATTCACAAGTCATCTTTGATTCATTCTATTTAAAGTTTTCATCATGTCGAAGCTATCTAAACTTGAATTTATGACACTTGATATTACCAAAAAAAATTATGTATCATGGATCCTTGACGCTGAAATTCACCTTGACGCTAAAGGTCTTGGAACAAGAAAATAAGGCATCTAGTCAAGATAAAGCTAAAGCTATTTTTCTTCGTCATCATCTTCATGAAGATTTAAAAACTGAATATTTAATTGTTAAAGACCCACTTGAATTATGGAATAATTTAAAGGATCGATATCATCACCTAAAACTTACTGTATTACCAAAAGCTCGGTTTGAATAGATACATCTTCGATTTCAAGATTTTAAATCTGTAAGTGAATATAATTATGTTATTCACAAAGTGAGTTCAATATTAACGTTATGTGGAGATACTATCACTGATGATGATTTACTTGAGAAAACTCTTTCTACCTTTCATGCTTCAAATGTGTTGTTACAACAATAATATCGTGAAAAGGGATTCTAGAAATATTCTAAGTTAATTACATGCCTACTTGTGGCTGAGCAAAATAATACTTTGCTAATGAGAAATCATGAAGCCCGTCCCACCGGATCTGCTCTATTCCCTGAAGCGCATGTTGTAGCAAGGTCTAATCAGTCTGAAAAAAGACAAGATAATCACTGTAGCCGTGGTCGCAATCCTGGTCAAGGATAAGGGCGAGGGCATGGTGGCAGATGAAATAATTATCACCATCATGAAAATAAATATAAGAACAATAGAAATAATACTTCTAAGGGAAGAAATAATATTTATCATCGATGTGGCATGAAAGGACATTGGGCATGTGATTATCGTACATCCGATCATTTTGTCAAGTTTTATCAAGCCTCCCTCAAAAGAAAAGAAAATAATGTGGAGGCTCACTTGACTTTTCATAATGATGATAGTGGAGAAGCTCCCTCAAATAAATATGGTGATATTGAGGCAAATCTTACTTATAAAGGTGATGGTGATTTCAAAGACTTCTCAAATAATACTCAGTTGAGCGTTGAAGATTTTTATGAAAATATTGATTAAAAAAACTCATCATCTAGTTGAAAACTGAAATCGTAAGAGTAGTTGTTATTTTCTTTTATCTAGTTTTTGTGATAGCACTATATTTCCCTTCATCTGAATTGTATTGATGCATATTAGTTATTAATATAATCTTTCTATTTTTACAAAAAGGGGGGTGAGGGGGAGGGAGAGTATCACAACCCAACCCCATGGGCCGTGACTAGTGCCAGATTGGGCACCCAAATGCAAACACCTAGCTGGATTACAAAAAGAGGTCTTATTATTATATTTTTTTCTTTTGAAATTTCGGCAGAGTTTCCTTTGTTTTATACACTATCCCAAATTAACCATGCAATCAGAATAGTCCCAACAAAGCATCATATACACAGATCGACAAGGCCATCATGGCAGGTAAAATCACTCAACATACACATCACACATGTCTAGTCATACAAACTGGGCACAACCCACATATATATATGTCCACAGACCTCTATACAGACTGACAGAATCATAGGATGGGACAGGGGCCCGTCGTACCCTCGAATGAGTGTGTATGCCGAATGTTAAACAAGTGTATGTACCAAATGTAGGCTCCGAAGCAAGGGGAGCATTTTAGACAGCAAGTGGGAATCCTAAGCTGGTGGATCACTAACCTATACAAGTACAGAAAGTAAGTGCATATCCAAGCATATAAAAATATTTACTTTTGAAATACAAATCATGCATAACACCAAAAGGTTTCAAATTTGAAATAAAATTCAAGACAAGGCACACCGGTGCATATCATAAGGCATAAAATCAGTATCACAAATCCAAACGATGAGTAAAATAATCATGTTCAAAATCAGAATACTAATTATTACTAATTCTTTCAAAAGCTTTTTAAACCGCCTAAAAGGGCATTGCAGGACCCATAGCCAGTTGGAACCCGAACTAGCCAACTTACGAAAAACATACTCATTCTAAATCATGCAAACTCCTACGACATATTTCAAAATAATTTTTTAGGCAATCCGAGCTTTCTATCAAAAGTTACGAGCATTCATACTTTTAAAACTATTGGAGAAGAAATTCTTTCAAAACTTATCAAGTTTTACCTACTCTTGCAATATACAAACTTCAAAGACATAGGAGTCAAGATTACGACAAAATGTCATAAGAATGCCAATAGCGGTTAAGGCACCTCTTGCAAGGGCCTAATATTTTATTTCCTCTAGAAGCTCGTTGAAATGCCTTACTGAGAAAATCATTCACTCCAGTAACTGGTAGAACAAAATTAATTGAAGGCTCCGGAAAAGTCAGTATAGTTCTTACCGAAGGAATAAATTTAACAATTGATAAAGCATTATATTGTAGGAACAAACTGGTACTTAATTAGGTAGAACTGAAAAGGCCAATCTACATCGAACCTCACAACTTAGACCTTCTAATTAGCATGACAACACAAAGCACCAAGCTTAACACCCAACAAAGCTTAACACCCAACTGTTAGATTGGTATACTGATTTACCCATATCACAGAGAAAACTGGAACATTGGAAACTATAGGAAGAAGTTTCTACAATTTTGACAAACTATAAAGGAAAGCAATGTGGATAGCCTGAATAGTTGTTGGTTACTCAAGATAGCTTGACTAGTTCAAGTATCAATTGCAGAAAAGGGAATACTTGCACTTCACTATATCATAGTAAACGAATTTAAAAAAAACTAAAGCAAATGGATTATGACAGTAAACCATCCAGCAATAATCTAAGTTTCCCTATCTATAAAGGTAGAAAAGGTTTGGTAAGAGTTGGGAGGAACACAAATAGAAGGATTCAAATTAAACACCACAAAAATCTAGCAAATCACACTTAGAATTTACTTAACTATAAGTAATAAGATAAGTCAACGAGAAAATAGATGATGATGTTAAACTGGACAGCAGTCTTCTGGGTTCCCTCGAGACCCATATCGTAGTCTAAGTTTAGCTAAGTCATGCCAAAAGAATAGAGTGCTTTACATACCTCGAACGTTCTCCAAATCAATCCAAATGCAAACCCAATTCAACTTAAGCTTCGGGATGCCCAATGTCTACAAATAATTCATGACAATGTTACACAATTAGGTAAAGATTTCTTGGCGCTAAATTTCAAGTTATCTTTAAATTCTATGAAAAATTCGGCACCATTTCCCTTTAAAATACACCACCCCGAGAATCCATCTCGGCCCAAATCAATCAACAGCAACAACAACAACTCAACAACATCAATAATCATTTCAAATGCCATTACAACAATGAACCTTAATAACATATAAAACAACATAAATTCTTACCTTATCACTTCAACCATTCAATTGAGCTAGGTTTCCAATCAAGAAGGAAGACATGTTCTTGCCCCAACAACTTTTCCAAGCTACTAAGAAGACCCAAAATAGAAGATTTGTACGCTCAAAGTGATTTGAAAGAGAAGAAAAAGGAATCTTGAATTTCCTTGCACCAGGCCGAGAGGCCTTCTAAGTTCTTCAAGGTTTGTTTTCTCG
>DF361898.1:575-10599 GCA_000787875.1 Solanum virginianum
GTCTAGATATACAACAAAGTTCGACGGTTCAAAGATATCGCATCTACCGATTGATCGAGTATATCCGATATAAGTTCACTACGAAAAGTTCAAAGGGAAATCTACTTATCCAGATGCAATCGGTTTTGATATTAGTGAATGGGAAATTGTGAGATGAAAAGTTGAATTTTCTGACAGGTTGCAACCTTTGGGAAACCTTTCATGAAAAGTTTCCCAAACATGCATTCCTTTATCTTATAGTCATTCCCCATTTATGTGGGGGATTGTTGGGTTTTGATATTAGTGAATGGGAAATTGTGAGATGAAAAGTTGAATTTTCTGACAGGTTGCAACCTTTGGGAAACCTTTCATGAAAAGTTTCCCAAACATGCATTCCTTTATCTTATAGTCATTCCCCATTTATGTGGGGGATTGTTGGGTTTTGATATTAGTGAATGGGAAATTGTGAGATGAAAAGTTGAATTTTCTGACAGGTTGCAACCTTTGGGAAACCTTTCATGAAAAGTTTCCCAAACATGCATTCCTTTATCTTATAGTCATTCCCCATTTATGTGGGGGATTGTTGGGTTTTGATATTAGTGAATGGGAAATTGTGAGATGAAAAGTTGAATTTTCTGACAGGTTGCAACCTTTCATGAAAAGTTTCCCAAACAGGCTATATATATTTCTGTTGATCCTCAGAATTGTTACTAACGAAAAAAAAAATCTCTGACATCCATTTTCTTTTTTCCTGTACTTCTTAAAATTCTGGTATGATATACTACCATCGAGTATGATTAGAATCTTTGGTGGTTATTGTGTTCACAAAGATTTGTCCTACAAAAGTTTTGTTTTACAAAATATTTTTTTTTCTACAAAAGTTTTGTTTACTGCAAAAGTTTTTGTTCAGAAGAAATTTTTTTTTTTTATTCTAAGTATTTTAAGTAATACATATTGAACAACAGAGGCTTGCTTTAATCCATAAAGTGACCGACGAAGGCGACAAACTCTATTATCTTCAGCAGACAAATATTCTGGTGGTGGTTTCATGTAAACTTCTTCATGTAAATCTCCATGAATAAAAGCATTATGCATATCCAATTGATGGAGATCCCAATTTCGCACAACTGCAACAGCTAAAAGTGTACGAACTGTAGTGAGTTTGGCAACTGAAGAAAATGTTTCATTATAATCCAAATCTTCTACTTGGTTGTAACCTTTAGCGACAAGGCACGTCTTATAGCGCTGAATTGATCCATCAGAATTAAACTTAATTTTGTAGACCCATTTACAACCAATAGCCTTTTTATCTATTGGGAGATGTTCTAAGGTCCACGTCTGATTTTGTTCAAGTTCTTCCAACTCTTTTCTCATGGCCTGCTTCCAGTGATCTATTTGTACTACTTGTTTGTAAGATGTTGGCTCATTATGGTGGGTAATGGCCGAAAGAAAACATGAATGAGCTGTGGAAAAATTGGAATAGGAAACATAGTAACATAAAGTATAAGTTGGACCAGTACCTGAGCAAACTGTGTTGGATGAGCTTGAAGAAGAACCTTTATTACTATTTGGGAGATTGACCAGAAAATCTTTAAGATGAGCTGATTGGATTTTGGTACGTTGAGGTCGAGTTGGAGCAATAGGTGCTCCTGATGGTTCAATAATTTGATCTTGTGATTGTTGGACATGTAAGGTATCACTTGGAGCCGTGTCTGGATTTCTTGTCGCTATATTGAGATTTTCATGTGATGGACTTTGGCTTGGAAAAATTTGATGGGATCATCAATCGACAATGGCAAAGATACTTGAGGTTGCTTTTTTGAGGAGTGTTTTCTTTATAAGGAAAAACTCTCGTGAAAAATCACGTCCCCAGAAATGAATACTTGATGTGTTTTCAAATCATAGCCCTTATAACCTTTATGGCCATATGGATAACCCAGAAAAATACAAGGTACAGCTCTGTCATGAAATTTATCACGAGATCGTGGAATAACTGAAGCATAACAGAGGCATCCAAAAACACGTAAATATGCATAAGAAGGTTTTGAGGAAAATAACAACTCATATGGACTTTTGCCAGATAAAAGGGGCGTTGGTGTGTAATTTATTAAGTAAGCTGCTGTTAGAACACACTAACCCCAAAATTTTATTGGTAAACAAGCATGGAACTTTAGAGATCTAGCGACTTCAAGTAAATGTCGGTGTTTACGTTCTACTACATCATTTTGTTGAGGTGTAGACGTACAAGAAAACTGATTCAGCATTCCTTCTTTCCGACAATATTGTTAAAGTGAATTATTTGTAAACTCAGTGTCATTGTCACTACGAATGATTTTAACATGACGATTGAATTATCTTTGTATCATGGCAAGAAAAGAAATCAGTACATGAGAAACTTCAGTTTTAGATTTAAGCAAATACACACAAGTAGTTCTGGTAAAATCATCTATGATAGTCAAGAAATAATGAGACTTTGACAATGAAGATCAATGATAGGGACCCCATAGATCACAATGAATTAAATCAAAAGTTTCTTTAGATTTAATAGAACTAACATGAAATGACTTTCGGATTTGCTTAGGTCGGCGGTAAGCAACACAATAATCATCTAACTTATTGAAATTAAAAGACCGAAGTTCTGAAATGAAAGACAAACGACTAAAGGACACATGACCAAGACGTTGATGCCACAACAATGTTTGGTTTTTATTAAGGGCTGAAACTAGTGCTTGACATGGAAATAATAAAGGTTATTCTTCAATTTACCCATACCAATCAACTTCCTCGTGACTAGGTCACGCAGAACACAAAAGGAAGGGAAAAAATAAGCAGCACAAGTCAATGATTGTGTTAGCTTGCTGATAGAAACAAGATTGCAGGCAAACAAGGGTACGTGTAAAACATGATTTAAGGTTATTGAAGAATTAAAAGTCACATCTCCACAAGTATTAGCAGTAACAGATGAACCATCAAGAATTGTTATGTTAGAATAAAAAAGAAGCTTTCTTTCATTAGACAAAAAATTCTTTTGACAAGTCATATGAGCAGACGCTCTCGAATCTAATATCCATTCATAATTAGCGACAGAAAAAGTGTCAGCCTTACCAGCAAAGTTAGCCATTGAATCGATACCCTTGGAGTTATCGAGGCTTAAAAGAGACATGAGTTGATTATATTGTTCTTTTGAGGAATCCACACCTTCAATTTCTGATGTTCGACTGGAATTAGCAGACTTACCCTTTCCTTTTTTATTATTTTCCCACCAATCTGGATAGCCATGTAACTCAAAACACATATCCTTGGTGTGTCTCCAGCGTTTACAGTGATCACAAAAAAATTTGGAGACATCACGATTACCTGGCAATTGATGAGAGTTGAATGACTTGGTGAGTCTCTTTGAAGCAAATGCTGCCCCCTCTAGTGAATTATTTCCTTTGCCCGTAGTAAGTTATTGTTGTCGTTCTTCCTGTGAAACTAATCCATACACACGGGCTAGAGTTGGTAGTGGTTCAGTATTCAAAATTTGAGATCGGACAACATTAAATTTATCATTCAATCCCATGAGAAACTAATGACCCTTCTTTTTTTCCCTTTCTGCTGCGTATTTCTTAATGGCACCGCAATTGCAGTTTGGTGATTGAGAGTGTGATCCATACTAGTCCCATAATACCTTCAATTTGATGTAGTAAACACTCACTGTTTGGTCATGTTGTTGCGTATTCACGATCTCTATCTTCAATTGGTGAACTCGAGGAGCATTACCTTGTGAAAATCGCTCTTCTAAATCTTTCTAAAGTTCATGTGTTGTATCAAGAAAAGCTACACTATTGTGAAGGGAGGGATGAAGAGAGTTAAAAAGCCAAGATATTACCATGGAATTTCCCTTAATCCATGCAGCTTCGTTTGGGGAGTTAGTTGCTGGTCGCGAAAGACTACCATCCACGAAGCCTAATTTTGATTTAGCCAACAAGGCATTCATCATAGCCCTCCGCCATTTCGTATAGTTATCTTGCGTGAGCAAGCATGTGACCAGAGACACTCCAGGATTATCAGTTGGTTGCAGCGTGTATGGAGAGTTGGCTGCTGCATCGTTATTTCCTGTCATTTTTGTTATTGTTCACTGCTGCTCTGATACTATGATAAATTGGTAAAACAGAGAGTGTTTTTCATTCAAACGTAAAAGAGCAGAGTACTCTACTTTTAGATACAAATAAATCAATGTAGTTTATTTCTACTAGAACACAAACTCTATACCTAAAAGAGTCCTATACAATACAAATTGTACACCAAATCTTTAAAATTTAGAATTCAAATTAATGCATATCTACTAACTAACTACCAAGTACGTTATTATTATTCTTGAAAATTTTTATAGGAGAAATAAATTGAGTAGGTCGCTTAGGATAACTCTCTGTGTTATTGATGAAATGATATAGGATAAATCTCGACAATATATTTTCATTGCCATTTTCATCTGGACTGATTAATTAGGTTAAGGAAAATAAAAAAATCGCACTGCAATACACTTGGGCAGTAATTTTGACTCGAAAAATAGTTTGATCACTTAATTGTTATGGTAAGTGAAATTTAATGATTTTATAGTAATAAAGAGTAAAATTCTGTTGATTTAATGTGATAAAAAGTGAATTTAGATGACTTAACTATTAAAGTGGATATAATTTGGTAATTATAGTTGTAATGAACCCTAAGAAGTGCATTAATGTAACTGAATTAACAAAGTGAAAGTCCTATAAACTACTCAATAAAAACTTCATATTTATGCAGTTATCCCCATATTGGTATCTGGACCTACGTGTAATTGAGATAACTGCTTGCAAATCCTTAAAAGTATTTGAAGCTCACTGTTGTGGTTGTCGATGACAAATGGTTCCAAACTTACCGAACCTTCAAACCCTTTAGTTGGATCATTGTTTGTCCTTGAACATCGTGAAGAATTCAAGTAGTAACGTAAAGCTTTTGAAAGTAGTCGCCTGCTATCATTTGATTGCAGTTGATTTGGATGATGCTCCTAACTTATTGAGATTCTCCTATGATGTTCATCATGGAAGAAAGGAACTCTTAGGCTATTTTGATCCTCTGCCTATATTCAAACTGAAAGCTTGGTGATTTTTTGGAAGTTAGGATCAAATTAATCACAAATCCAGAAACTCTTGACACTCATTGGTACTCCAAGTTCACAGAGTCTTTTGGTAATTTTAGTAAATCCAGGGCGATTACACTAAGTTATGATTCTGATGAGGTACGTGTAGCCAATTGGCTATTTAATTACCCTGGATGAAGAAGTAGTTCTGGGTTTCTCATTGTGCTTATTTTACCAGGGTCGAAGCTTCCAGAGCTTGATCAAGGTAATATGCTTGTCTTTCAAAGGAACTGGAAGGTTTTGCTACAATTAGGTTCCTTTAATTTGGATTTATTGTTTTAGTGACAAAGCCTTCATGATTTTGTTCGAAATCTTTTCTTTTACGTAGCAGTCCCTTATGAGAAGATTAATCAAAATCTACAGATAATGGCCATATTACATTTATAGTATCACCTGAGAATAATGGTCGAAAACAGATAGATACTAGTCAAGGTGTGTTTTGATAAATAATTGATGATAGTGCAGATAGAAAATGCAAACATAAAAAACTCGCAAAAAGGTGATACTTCAAGTGTGTTTCAGACCATTATCTTAAAAGTTGTCAGTTAGTCAATCAACTGTTACCTACATACTAGTCATTTTTGAGCCTTTTCTTAAGGATTTACCAGATTCTTGTTACCTGTTAAAAGTTTTTATCTATATGAGCTTTAGACAAAGTTGTATGTGCTCTGTCAACTCAAGAAACTTATATGAGCACACATTGACCTCTTATCCACTCAAACTGAATATTAGAAGCTTCCTATTCCCATTCCCCTTACAGTGATTGTTTCCTCCTTTCTTCTTTAGCCCCAGTATTCAAGTGGTAGGGCCAGAGTATATTCACACTATTTATAAGCTGATATCAGCGCGTTTCTATATTGGTTTTATGTTTGGTTGCTTGTGAGCTATAGTTTTGTTGGTTTTGTAGTTTACATACGGAGATGCAGCTGATGATGATGATGAGAAACCTTGTTCTACATCTCTAGTTTGGAATTGTTGGACGCATGAGTTAAAGACAGTTAAGTTTCATATAATTTTACAGGTACAGAGCTAAAAAAATTTGAGAAAATATTTTCTCAAAAATACAAATATTTGAGCATAATTGAAGATCCACCCGCTTGCAGTCTTTTCACTTCACTTTGAAGTGTACTTTTGAATGAGTTTATATGTTTTATTCAACAAACGCCACTCAACTGCGCAAACTAATCCCTCCATAGAAGTTTAAGGAAGTTTTTGAATGAGTTTACATGGTTCCTTATGTGTTGTTGAGTCTATATAATTTTATGTTTTGAATAAATTTGTCGATGACTTGTTTCAGTAATGTACTACTAGCTGAGATCTCTTGTGGGAAATTTGTTTGAATGACATTGTCTCGTTGTTTTTCCGGTTTGAAGTTTCAAATAATGATCAAATTATCCTAAAACTTTCTCTGTGTATGATTGACCTGGTGTACAACTGGACAAATGAAATAGTGAAAAAACAATTTGTTAGAAAGAGCCAGGTAACCCAAAATTCTTCATGATTCATAGACATTTGGAGCCCCTAGGCTTTGTATAAATTGAGATTTAGTGTAGTCCTTGAGCCGAGGGCCTATCAAGACAATCTTACAGCTACCTCTATGTAGGAGTAACGTATGCATGTACTCTATCTTTCATAGATTTTATTTTGTGAGACTACACCAGTTATATTTGTATTATAAATAGGGCAAATAGCGATTTTAGTCCTTGTGTTGTTGCATTATTCTAGTTTTAGTCCTTGTATTATTTGACTAAGCACATTAAACCTTCAATTAATTGAAACATGTAATATTGGTCCTTCAAATTAACGATCATCCCCATATTGGTATCTGGACCTACGTGTAATTGAGATAACTGCTAAATTAACGATCGTTAAATATTTAACGATCAAATAGCGATTTTAGTCCCTTTTGTTATCGCATTATTCCAGTTTTAGTCCTTGTATTATTCGACTGAGCACATTACATCTCCAATTAATTGAAACGTGTGATATTGGTCCTTCAAACTAACAAAAGTTAAATATTCAACAGAATTATTGTCTTAAATGACAAAGGTATGCATGAACATAAATTATTCATTTTCTTACTTTATTTAAATATTAATTTATATATTGATATATAATAGAAGAGGCAAAAATTATTGCATCACCAACAATTATTACAAAAAGTTAAATATTCAACAGAATTATTGGCTTACAATGACAAAGGTATGCATGAACATAAATTATTCATTTTCTTACTTTGTTTAAATATTAATTTATATATCAATATATAATAGACTATTTATAATAGAAGAGACAAAAATTATTACATCGCCATAAAGTTATTACATCACCAAAAACTATTACATCACCAAAAATTTATGGTGATGTAATAATTTTTGGTGAAGTAGTAATTTTATGGTGATGTAAATTGTAATAATTTATGGTGATGTAATATTTATTTATGATGATGTAATAATTTTTGCCTCTCCTATTATATATAGTCTATTATATATTAATATATAAATTAATAAATAAACAATGTAAGCAAATGAATAATTTATGTTCATGCAAACCTTTGTCGTTGTAAGTCAATAATTCTGTTGAATATTTAACTTCCGTTAGTTTTAAGGACCAATATCATACGTTTCAATTAATTGGAGATTTAATGTGCTCAGTCGAATAATATAAGGACTAAAACTGGAATAATTCAATAACAGAAGGACTAAAATCGCTATTTGATATTGACTTTCCACTCTTTTTCTTTAAATTATTTTTATTTATATTTATATTTACTTTTAAAATATATGAAAAAAATGATAAAATAAAGATTTCTAGCGTGTGGAAAGACTTCTAAATCTTTCTTATTTGATAGACTTCTACGTCTTCCTTATTTGAATCAAGAAAATACCCTATGATCGCTAAAGAAAATTCTAATTTACCATGAGTTCTAATTAGTGATGAAATCTCTATATATAGGATATTTATAAGTAAATAAGTTATCAAAAGTCGCTAAAGAAAATTCTAATTTATCATGAGTTTTAATTAGTGATGAAATCTCTATATATAAGATTTTTATACGTAAATAATTTATCAAAATCACCTTTGTAGTGAATTATTTATGTTTTTACAAGCTCATAACTAAATTTAATTTTTCTCGCTTTCATCAAAGCACAAAACACATACAACAAGACTAGTCAGGAATATATTAGTCAAACAACATTTCTAATTGATCTTTTTTAAAAACAATTATGTAAATGACTATTAATACTCTCTCTGTCTCATTTTAATTAAATTTGTGAGGTGATTACACATATTAAGAAAAATATTTAAAGATAAAATTTACACTATACTTTTCACTATTACCCTTAATAAAATAATAAATGTATAATCTAATTTATGTCCTAGAAAATATAAAAGATCAATAAATGAAAGCACAAATATGAAAAAAGTTTTAAATATTTACCTTGAACTTTGTATAATCCAAATATTTTGAACTTTAAAAAAATTCAAATAATATGAGACGGATAAAATATCTAGTTTATCTCAAGTGAATTGCTCTTTTTCTCATATTTCTATCTCATCACTTATTGGACATTAGGTTTACTTAAATTTATTTTTGGAAAAAATCTTAAAGTTAGTTCAAATGGTAACTAATGATATTCTAGAAGTTGCCAACTTTTGGAAAACCTACAAAAATATGAAACGTCACCATTTTCTTTCAAAAACAAAACAGACAAATCTGTATATCCTCAATCTTCTCCTACCCGAACTCGTAATGTGAACGTGCGCTCTTTTTCCTTCCGACCCTTTATAGCCCCCAAAGGAACAAACACCCCTCCTTCTTCACGTTTTAGATCTACGCTATTTTTTCCCGGAAGCCCTTTTTTCTTCATAATTGTCTCCGGTTACCTTTTGGGTCTCCCCAAAAATTCGACTTTTATAGTTTGGATTTTGAATTTCCGACCCCTTTCTTGGTTAATTTTGTCGTCTTCTCTCTGTGTGAAGTTTGAAACTTTTGTCCTTGTATTGAACTACCCGAACAAGATTGTTGGTTTCGTCCTGTTTATCCTTATGGGGGTTTTCAATTGTTCTACTACTTTGCCGCCGTCTAAGCAGTATGGGGTGACGAAACCCTTGTCTCTAGCAGGGCCTACGGAGGCTGATATTCAGCGTACCAAAGAGTTGGAAAAGGTTTGTCCTTTTAAGGTCCCTTTTTATTGTTGATTTTTCTGCTTCAATTTATGTATCTTTATATGCTGACTTTGTGAATTCTAGTCCTTGGTCGGTGCTGGACTATATGAAAGCGATGAGGAGGCTGCTAAGAGGGAAAGAGTTCTCTGCCAGCTAAAGCAGGTAACCTGGTGCCCTTATCTTTTCCTTTATGTTTTGGTGATTATCCAACTAAATTATTTGGAGGAATTCCTAAGAGAAAAAGGGCTTGCAGCGAAGAGAGAACTGATCGGTGCTGTGCTGTTTTTGGGATTTTTTAAAAATCTTGCTCAACTTTGTGAAATAGATAATATTAGATTCCCCATTCTCCTGCATTTATTAATTGTTGAACATCCATTTGATGCTTCCTTGGTTTTTCCTGTTTGGATTTCTTAGTCACTATTTTCTGACTCCCTGCCAAATTAGTTGAATTTTGAAGCTTTTTTTAATGTTCAAAATAGTTATACTGTTCAAAGTTCAAGATGAATGTTTGGAATTTTTTCTATATTTGCTCTTTTATTTATTGAAGTTTTATATTTTAAGGAGATACACTACATTTTTATGACTTCACAAAGGGCAATACTAGAAAGTATGGTTAAAATTTTATCTTTGAATTTTTTCTTAATGTGTGTGCATTGCCGCACAAATTAAGTTAAAATAGGACGGAGGGAGTACTAAGAAACTGTAGGTCTGTTA